>PVJL010015535.1:0-23859 GCA_004026885.1 Lyroderma lyra | reverse complement strand
CGTGCACACGCACACACACGCGCACACACACACACTGCGCCCCCCCCCCCCACGCATGCGCTTTGTCTGGAACCTCCTTCGGTACCACTCCGGGGTTCGTGTCCTGTCCCCGTCCCCTCCCTCCTCCAGGCTTAGCGTCCGGGTTGCGGCCCCTGCGTGTGGCGTTGAGGTGGTGCAGGGCTGATGTGATGGGAGCTTGTCTGGGCCCTGGGCCAGGTGCCAGGTGGAGGGCACCCTCACCAGCCTCTGCTGCAGACAGGACAGGGCACTCAGCATAGTGCGTGGCACCCAGTCCGCTGTCCTTAGAGTGACTGTTGTCCCCGAGAACGTTGGTTCTCAGTAGGACCTCACTCCTGGCCTGGAGGACGGGCACAGGCTGCCCAGCTTTCCAACAGGGATCCCCCTAAACCAGCACCTGGGGGTCCTCGAGGAGGCCTCAGCCCCTGCCCCGCCCCGCCCGCTGTCAGCCAAGCCCTGGCATTTCACGGATCCCAGCTCTGTCTGTGGCGGGTTATAAATAACCCCCAACATCTGTTCTGCGAAACCCCAATACGAGGCCGAGTGCGGCCGCTTCCTGGGTCCCCGTCAGCACCCGCCCCCGCCCCCCACGGCTTCTGAGAGGACCTCTCTCCCCGCCGGTCTCTGCGGCAGATTTAAAGCTCCTCCTGACCCCCCCCCCATCTCTAAATTAGAGACTGCGCCTGCGTGTGCCTCTGCCCCGAGTCCACACGTCTGTGCCCCTCGGGGTGGACTCAAGGCCTCGTCTCTGTCCCCAGTCCCCACTGAACCCTGTGGCAAGGCTCCGCACACGGGCCTTCGGCCTGGGAAGCCACCCCCTCCCATCAGCCCCACTGTCCCCTGGCCGTTGTTTGAGACCCCAAGCAGACGTCCCTTGCTCGTGAGGCCTTCAAGGGACTGGACCCCCATCTGCGTGTTTCCCACCAGCCATCGTTGCCTGCTCATGAATCTAAGTCCCCTCTGTCCTGACCCACTCGATCTGGGTACCCCAAACTCCTTGGGGGGCTCAGACAGTGGAGGGGAGACAGAAGGAATGTCGACATCCCCTGCACGGCGCACACGATCCTCCCACCCAGCGGCGTGGAGAGACACCCGAGGTGACACCGTGGCTGACAGGGTGTGGCACACAGGCCAGCCCTCAGTACGCAGGCCTCCTGGGGGTCATTTCAGTGGCTGCGTGGTCCTCCGTGGTGGGGACCGGCCATGTCTCAGAGCTGTTCCAGGCTTGTCGGCAGCCCCGGGCCCCGAGGAGACCGAACGCCACGAGGGAGCATGTGTGCCACACGCACGTCCCACCTTTCTCTCCCTCCCTCTCTCCGTCCTGCTCACTTCCCTTCCACGTTCTGCCTTTTCACTCTCTTTTCTGGCTCTTTCTACCGCCTTGGCTGCAGCCCCTTCTTGGAGCAGAAGTGGGTCCCTAAGTGGTGTTAAAAATCATCTCACTGGGACTCGGGATTTTGGAAAAAAATTAGTAAAAATTTGTTAAAAAATGCTCCTAAGGACGCTTTTGCTTAAAAAGTGTAAAGGATCACTCTTGTCCCTAGGGGTGGGCACGCAGGGCCGACGGGAGCAGCCTGGGGACACCAGACGTGCAAATATATTTAAAAACCTGGCAATGTGGTCGGCTTGTGCTCAAGGACAGGGACTCGATTTGGGGGTTGGGTCAAGGCAACCTGGGCCGGAGCGGCGGTTCTGATGCTTGGTCCTGGGCGGTGCCCTCAGACGCTGGTGTGTAACAAAGGCCTAGAAGGTGCCACCAGCACCGGGACTCTGTCCACGCCGTGCACCGGCCGCCCCTGGTTCAGGCCACGGTGCACAAAGTGTAACAGGAGACGTGGTCACACACGCAGACGTGCTCCCGGGAGGAGGGGTCTCTCTGCAGGTCGTGACAGACCGTGCGGGACGGAGAGGACAGGCCAGCTCTTCCCAGAGACCGGACCCCACCCCCATCCCGGCAGGTGGCCGAGGGGGGCGCTGAGGTCCCGTGGGTGGCACTGCGTGCTGGATGGAGCACAACAGATGGGGCCACACAGCGCTGCTGCTGAGACCGAGGGGAACAGGTGGACGCCACTGGCCAGAGTGTGAATGCTGGCAATGCACACGCGGCGTCTGCAGGCGGAGCGCCCAGCCCAGGGCCCGGACAGCTGGGCGGCACGTGGGTGGGGGTGGGGTGGGGGGTTCAGCCCCGGGGGCAGCAGGCATGACAGGGCAGGAGGCAAGGAGGGGGCCCGGGGAGCTCCTTCTGCCCGCCTGGCCCCCAAGGCTGGGGCAGGCGGGCAGCCAGAGGCCCCAGCTGACCTGGAAGGCTTGGGGAGCTGCAGGGTGAGGGGCCACGGGGGAGAGAGGAGAGGTTCCTCCTCTGCCCCGCCCCTCCCCCGTGCCAGCTGTCCCGCCGAACCCTAAACCCAGGCATGTGGGCCATTCCAGCAGCTGTGCCCTCGGTGCGTCAGGCCCGGGCAGGGGACAGAAGCAGCTGCCACCCCGCCCCCCGCAGGCTGGGGGCTGGAGGCCACGGGGCGCCTGGAGCACATGGCGGGGCGTCCCACAGCTCTGTCACAGCACCCCGCGGTGAAGACAGTGAGCTGGGCCCAGTCACGCAGGGGGCCGCACTGGGCGGCATGCCGGACCCGCCCCTCGCTGGAGCCCCAACAAGTAACCTGTGGGCAGGACGGACTCGCAGGACGCCCGCTGAGGCCCGAGGACCCGTCTCTAGGGAGATCGGGTGGCGGGTCTGAGTCTGGCGTGGCCGGTGGGGTGGGGCGTTTCCCCAGGGATCGGTGCCCCCAGCAGCAAGCTCCTCCCTCATCCCTCGGGCAGGTCCGGTGGGAGGGAACACAGCCCCAGGGGCCGGGTGCCAGCCCGGCCGGCCAGCAGGGGGACCCCGAGCCCCAGGCACGGGCCCTCAGCGGTGGCTCTGGGACGTCCCCATGCTCAGGCCCACACGCCTCCCTGAGGCTCCGCCTCTGCTCTGCGGGCACGGAGACCCCGAGCGTTCCCACGGGCCCCGCGAGGGGGAGTCCCCGCTGTGAGGTGCTGGTGGGCGTCCCTCGTGACCGTCCTGCACTGTGTCATCCTGAACACTCAGCAAGTGAGTCTCGAGCTCTGGTTCCAAAGCCCCGAGTGCCGCTCGGCCTCGTGGCCAAGGTCAAGTGGATGTGTAAGCCCTGGATGACGTCGGCCCTGGGACAGTGGTGGAACCGGAAAAGCCCCGACTGGGGGGCCCCTCCACGTGTCCCACCCACCTGGAGTCCCTGCCGTCCATCTGCGCCCACGGAGGGGACAGGGAGCCGAGGCCACAGCCCCGCTCTGCCTGGACTCCAGGGAAATGTGACGGCCATCTCGGGCGGAGGGCCGAGGCAGGCGTGAGCCGACGACTGCGGACTAGCGCTCCCAGCTCTGCTTCGGGTCGGGACCAGGGCGGAGGGCGCCCAGCACGTGGGCGGAGGCCAGATGGGGCAACGCCCCGAGTTCGCCGCAGGCTCCTGCCGGGTCCCTCGGCGGGAGGCCGACCTGCTCAGATTCCTCCGGGAGACGGGGTGCCTGCTGGCACCTGTCACACAGTCCCTGTGAAGGCCTGGGTCCCAGCGGGGGACAGCGGCCGCTCCGCCCGCCAGCTTCCTGGAAGTCCAAGCCTCCACCCGGGGACGCCATCCACAAGCACCAGCTTAAAAGCTCCCAGTGACAGGCGACTGTCGCTTTCCCAGCCCCATCTGTCTTCCTCCCTGGGGGACTGCAGCCCCTGTGAGAGGGGCTCCTGGTGACACAGGGAAAGAGCCCCGGCCTGGGAGCCCTCCTTGCAGTTCTCGCGGTTCGTGGGCGGGGCGCGGCGTGGGAGGGGCGGGGCGCGGCGTGGAGGGGTGGGGCCCGTTGTGGAAGGGGCGGAGCCCGGCGTGGGAGGGGTGGGGCACAGCGTGGGAGGGGCGGAGTGCGGTGTGGGAGGGGTGGGGCCCGTTGTGGAAGGGGCGGAGCTCGGTGGGGGAGGGGGCGGGGCGCGGCGTGGGAGGGGCGGGGCGGGGAGCACCCTGCGGGCAGATGCTGGTGTCTTGGGGCCCGGATGAAAATGTCCTAAAATTGCATCGTGGTGATAGCTGCGCCGCCCTGTAAATACACCGAAAACCATGGAGCTGACACCTCAAACGGTGAACTTTACGATATGTAAATTACAGCTCAGCAAAGCTGTAAGAAACACGTCTCACCGGGTGTCCTGGATTCAATCTGGCAGCGCTATTTCTGTCCTTCCTTCCCGGTCCCCCCAGTCCCCCCCAGTCCGCGGGGCCTTCCTCCTCTCAGAGCTGCAGGAGGAAGTGGGCCTGTCCCGGCTGCTTGACGGGCGGGAAGGCATGGGCCGCGTGGGGGAGGCACGTGATCGCCCCACCCCCGTGTCCCCTTCCAGGGTCTTTGCCCCTGCACCCTTGGAGGCGGCGTTTGGGGGATCCAGGGAGGTGGGGGTGGGCCCTGCCGGGAGGCGTGAGCTGTGACGGCACATGACACGTGGAGCTTACACCGGTTTCCAGGCCCCACGTGGGGCAGGGGTGGCAGGTGGCAGGTGGACAGCCCAGAGGCACCTCCTGGGGTGCGGTCAGGGCCAGAGAAGTCAAGAAGCCTCGCTGGCGCCCTGTGGGCGGGCCAGGGGTGGGGGCCGGGTAGTGGGCCGCCTGGATGGGAGCTGCTGGTGCCGGGAGGAGGCTGATCCTTCAGCTGACGTGCAGCGTGGTGCCACCTGCCAGGTGAGGCGGGGGCGGGGGCAGAGGGGGTGCTTCCAGGTCTGCGGGCACCCACAGCTCCATGCCCAGCCCGCTGTTAGCAGCCACTCAGGACCCTGACCCTGGGGTCTGTCCTCGTTTCTCCTCCCTGTGATTCATCTCTTCCTGCCTCAGGCTGTGAGCCCGTCCAGCGCTCGCTGTCCGGAACCAGTCTCCTTCGGACCTTCTCTCCCGCCGCTAGCCGTCTGTCGTCTCGTCTCGTTCCTGCGAAGCCCTTCAAAGCCTCGTCCACACCCACAGCCCCACCCCCACCCCCCACCCCCCCTGCTCTGGCGTTAACCCGGGAGAAGGTACTTCTGCCCCACGGCTGTCTCTCTGTCACTAAGTCCTTGCACGGCCCCCTCAGATCACTCAAGCCTGTTGTCCAGCCCCGAGCCCTTCAGCACCCTGCTCCTGAGCCCCCACTCCCTGTGGCCGGACACTGCTGCTTCTTTCCTCCTCCCCTTCTGCACCCTCTCCCTGAGTGACCTCCTCCCGCCAGAGCGCAGACGACCACCTCAGTCAATGTGACTCGGCTGGAGCTCCCGGTGTCCCTTGGCCACAGCCTGCTGCACCCAGATGTCCCCATGGCCACCTCCCATCCAACCCATCAAGGACAGAACTTCTTACCCTCCCCCCAGGCCCCCTTCACAGCTGCCGCACAGCCAGCAGCAGTCTCCAGGAGCCCGTGCTTGAAACCCAAGAGTCACCTTGGCCTCTGACTCTGCTCGGCTGGGCAGGGAGCCCGGGGCCCTGTGTGACATCTGCCCGTCTTCTCTGTTCTCTGACGCGTCCTCCGTGTTAGGTACCCTGTCGCTCCTCCAGGCCGCTCCGCACAGGGTCACCGAGGTCTTTCCAAAGCGTCCCTGAGGTCCTCCATCAGAGGCTGCCCATCACTGACAGTGTAGCCCGTGGTACCAGCTAGGGACGTACACCCCGAAAAGCACCTTCACAGAAACAGCGTGAGGAATGTGATTAGGACGACGGAGGCTGAGAGGTGTGGGCGAGCTGTCAGGTCACCCAGCACTAAGGAGGAGGGGCTGGGCCCCCCCCCAGCCTCCTCAGCCCCCCACCTCCCGCCAGGCCTCCAGCAGAGGCCTGGTCTGCGCGCACAACCCTCCTCAGCCCCCCAGCCCCCCTCCACCCGGCTGGGAGCACTTTTGGGGACTGGCTTTGCCATCTCTCCATCCCCAGAGCTCAGCTCCTTGTCTGACACAAAAGGGGTTCAATGACAGGTCAGGAAAGAAATGAAAGCGATGTCCTCACTTCAGGATGCAGGAACCGTCCTGCCATCTGAGAGACCCGGACCGACCGGCCCACCCCACCCCAACCCCCAACACACAGACCCTCAGGGGGACACGCAGCCCGTGGCCAGTCCACCCACACACCCAGCATCGTCCCCACAGGAGCCGTGGTGAGGCAGAGGGGAGGCAGCTCGGAGCCCAGGCAGGCTTCCTGAGTGGGAGGCGCTCGGGGGGTCACTGCAGGGGCGGCTCACCTGGGGGGCCCTAAGGGGCCCTGGGGGAAAGGCCAGGGCCTTCCCGGCCGCAGAAGCCTTTGCGTTCAGTCTCTGACCTGCCCAGCCTCTCCCTCCTCCTCCGATGCCCACGGCCCAAACCACACCGAGCAGCAGCACAGGGACCTGTGGGCAGGGGAGAGAGGAGAACCCTAAAACCCGAGCTGAGCCTCGTCACCCCTTTCCTGCTGCTGTCCCAGGGGTGACTTGGGGCGTCGGTGCAATGTGCAGAACTCCTGGGAAGGAGGAAGTGCTGGGAACCCCTCAGGAGCTCGGCGCCCTCAGCCCTGCCCCTCCTCCCACACCCCTGTCCACAGCGCAGAGACCGTGGAAGTTATCTGTCCCCACGCCGGTTCCTCCTCCCAGGAAGGCTCACCCCACTCCCTCCTCCCAGCTGTGCAGACCCCCAGGAGACGCTGTGTGCTCCCCTTTCTCGGGCATCCGAGATTCGGCAGGGGACAGTGTCCTCAGGGGCCTGCACGGGCAGGAGGCCTGGGGTCCTCAGCCTGACTCTGATCTCCTGGGGCCCTTCCCCATTATCCACCAACAGGGATTCCTGTTCTGAGTGAGGGTCTGCCCCCACCTGCTGGCCACCCCGCCTGCCAGCCCCCCAGCCTGCCGGCCACCCCGCCTGCTGGTCACCTCGCCTGGTACTGCAGCAGGAGGCAGCCGAGCGGGGAGGGGGTCCCCTGAGGACGCCATGCGACCTCCTCCCCTGGCTGGGGACCGGACTGCACACCCTGTGGCTTTGGCCTGGGTGCAGTGCTGGCGGGGAGGGGCGGGCAGCGAAGGGGCAGCGAGGGGGCGACGCCCACGATCTGGGGAAGCGAGGTCGCTCCTTTGAGCCTCAGAACCCGGATCTGTGAAATGGAACCTGCGAACCGACTGAAGGCAGAAGGGAAGTCATGACTCAGGATGGAGCCTGCGAAGGAGAGCCGGAAGGATGCTGGCGCCCCGGCACCCGCGGGCCGGTTTCGGGGACAGCAGGGTGTCAGGGCTGGGGGGTGCGGGGGGCGGTCCGGAGCCCCGGGGGCAGGGAGGCTGCGCGGGCACCCCGTCCCCTCCCGCGGCGGCTCCCGCGGAAGACCCCCGAAACGCCAGCATTTCCCGGCGCTGCTCCCCCAGAATCGCTTCCTTTGTTCGGCGGAGGGGCGGGGGAGGCGGCGGAGGGCGCGGGGGGGAGGGGCCCGGGGCCGCCCCCGCCCCTCCGGGGTGCGGAGCCCGCGTCACTGCGCTCCCGCGCGGGGGGCGCCCGAGGCGAGTCCCGCCGGCCGCGTCCCTGGGACCGGGCAGCCCGGCCCGGCTTCTCCGGGCCGCCCCGAGCCGGCGGTGCCGCAGGCGTCGGGCTGGGAGGGCGCCCGGGCGCAGCGCTCCGGAGGCTGGGAGTCCGGCCGGCTCTGGTGACCTTGGGTAGGTCCGCGCTCGCCTCCGCCCCCGGGCTCCCCGATGGGGCTGCAGCGCGGGGCTGAGAAGGCGACGACGGGGCCCCTCGTCCCGGCAGAGCTGCAGCGGGGGAGGCGGGCGCCCAGGGTCTCAGGTGGGCGCGCGCGCTGGGGAGCGGGGGGCCGGCGCCCCGGCCTGTCCGCGGCGTGGTCCGCGGGGCGCGCCCGCCAGCCCCGTCCCAGGTGCGGAGCGGGGCGCTACCTCTTTAAAAGCGTCCGGGGCCGAGCCTCGGCCGCACCATGTGATTGCTTGCAAGGCCGGGCTGGCCGGGCTGCCCGCTGCGGCGGCGGGAGCGCGGGACCATGAGCTGCCCGGAGCCCAGCCCAGCCCGGCGCGCCCCGGAGCTCTGGGCGGCACCAGGTGCCCCCAACTTTGGGCACGGCCTCTGGGACCCCCTGGCGGTCAGCGGGCAGCATGGTGAGCTCCTTGCCCTCTGTCCTGCGGGCTTGGGCGTGCAGAGCCAGGCAGGGGGACCCTGTGGGGTGCGCGCGCGTGTGTGCTGGGAGCCGCCTCACACCTGATTACAAAGCCCTGGAGGAGGGAGTGCTGCTATTTTAAGTTGCGGAGCGGGAACCTCTGAGGACCCTGACGGGAGGGGACAAAGATTAGGCAGAGGAAGGGCCAGGGCACCCCGCCAGCCTGCCAAGTGGGGCGCCCCTGCGCAGGGCGGCGGGAGCTCCCGCGCTGCCTGCCCGGCGTCCCCAGCCCAGGCTTCCGCGCCCGCAGGTGCCAGCCTCGTGCCCCGGGGTGCGCGCCTGCTGATGCGCCCGGCCTCCGCCTGCCATGCCGCCGTCCATCTCGGCCTTCCAGGCCGCCTACATCAGCATCGAGCTGCTCATTGCCCTGGTGTCCGTGCCCGGGAACGTGCTGGTGATCTGGGCGGTGAAGGTGAACCAGGCGCTTCGGGACGCCACCTTCTGCTTCATCGTGTCGCTGGCCGTGGCCGACGTGGCGGTGGGCGCGCTGGTCATCCCGCTGGCCATCCTCATCAACATCGGGCCCCAGACCTACTTCCACACCTGCCTCATGGTTGCCTGCCCCGTGCTCATCCTCACCCAGAGTTCCATCCTGGCCCTGCTGGCCATCGCCGTGGACCGCTACCTGCGTGTCAAGACCCCACTCCGGTGAGTCCAGAGCAGCTCGGTGGCCTGGGGGCCGAGAGGGAACGACAGGGGTAGGACGGGACACCCTCCGGGCCACCGAGGCCCCACCCTCACTCTGAAGAGCCAGGCTGAGCGGCACCTGGAGCAGGTGGGCACCTGCTCGTGCCCGGGACCCCAGAGCTGCAGGGTTGCCGTTGGGACGCAGCCTGCGACCCGCCGGGGGTGTTGGCAGGGCCCAGTGAGGCCGTGGCAGCGAGTGGTGGGTGGGGACATGCGGATACCCCCCCCCCCATCAGTCCCCGGTGAGGCTGTGCTGCAGGGGGCCCAGCAGGGGTGGGAGTGCTGCTCCCCAGCCAGACCGGGCAGCTTCCCTGCCGCTCTCGCTGCCGTTGCTGCACCAGATGGTCCGCACCCCCTCCCCCCGGGCTGTCCTGTGGCACCCAAGCCGCCAGGCTGCCTGTGCCCAGCTCCCACTCCCGGGATCGCGGCTGTGGGCAGGAGGCGGGGGCGGTGCGGGCACCTCCTGTTCGCGTCCCTGTCCCGGCGCCTGGGCAGGACTGCGCGTGTCGTTGCCGCGCGCAGCAGCACCGGGGTGGGTGGCCTGCTGGTGGCAGCCCTCACAGGGGTGTCTGTCCACACTGGGGCTTCTCGCCTGGGGCTTCCAGGCCGCAATCTCGTCACCAGGCAGTGCCTGGGCCACCCAGAGCCAGCGAGCGCCTGGGCGCACGGCCAGGGCCGGCCCTGCGGGGACCGTTGTGGGACGCACTCACCCCCTCGGCGCTGTTGCCGGGAGAGTCCCTCTGGGCCGGGGCGCCCTGGCCGCCTCCGGCCCCTGCGGCCCCTGGGGCCGCATCGGATCGGGGGCGCCGGGCCGCTGGCCTCACTTGGCAGCTTGCCCAAGCAGGCCCAGACGCCCACGTTTCTCCTGTTGCCGTTTGTCGGTGCAGCTTTCCGAGGCCTCTTGCATGCACCCCTTTTCCCTGACTTACCATGACCCCGTCAGGAGGGCGGTATGTGGGGGCCTTCCCTACCCCCGCGCCCCACAAGCTGGACGCGGCCCTCTGCAGCCCAGCTTCCCCAGGGGACGGGGGTGCAGACCGCTGTCGGGGGGCGGGGAAGGCAGTGGCGCTGGCGTGGCGGGGCCTGAGCCGGACCGATGTCCACCCTGGAGGTGGCCCCACGTCCCACGGCACTGGCCTGGGTGCAGCTGCCCCGTCCGCTCAGGCCGTTCTCCGTACACCGGCTGTGCTGGCGGGAGCCCCAGGGGCACCCCTTCTCCCGTGGGAGGCCCCGCTCCCCAAGCTGGGGGCCCGGAGACTTGCCCACGAGGCCCCGCTCCCTCTGCAGCTCCCCTCTGGGCCACTGAGTCGGGGGCTGCTGGGTGTGGGGCAGCACGTCTCAGCCAGCGGTGCCAGGTGCCTGGCTCCCTGCGCGGGTGTGGCCCTGGGCACTGGGAGGGACACTGACCCAGCGTCCGGGAGGCATGTGGGAGGCGGAGCCGGCTGGGCCCCTGGTTTGGTCACTCAGCCACCAACTGTGTGAGGAAGCAGGTGCCCATCAGCGTGCCCTGCCTACTACGAAGCAAGCTCAGACGGTTGCCCTGGTGGCACTCTGTGGGTACCGGCACCCACTCCGGGGCACTGGCTGCGGGGAGACGGCCAGTGGGGCTCCCCGACCGCAGCCCTGTGTGGGTGGGACAGCAGCAGGGCTGTGTGGGCAGGTGGGTGGACGTGGGCGTCCGGCCGGAGCTTGGGGCTTGCTCTGCTGCTAACGGGCTGTGCAACCGTGCGGCGCCCCTCCCGCCCTCCGCGGCTACCCCGACGGGCTGGGTCCCAGGTCTGGTGGCCGCGTTTCCTGTCACTCCCCCTGCGGGGGCTGGGCGGACCCCCTGGGCTGTTGGGCTTTTCGGGGCTCCCGGCAGAGGGGCTGGTTTTGTCTGCGCTGCCTCACTGCAGGCCTCCGGCGGGCCGAGGCTCCCGGTGTCCCCATTCTGCAGACGCTCCTGCAGATGGACTGAGGCCCGAGGCTCAGGCAGCTTCCCCAACCTGGCCAGATGGACACTTGTCAGGAGCAGAGGGGAGCCAGGCCTGGCCCCCCGGACGCCCCGCTGGCCGGCAGGCTTCGTGGGGAGGCTCCGCCGCCGCCTGCGGGTGATTTTCCGCGGCTCCGCCCCCGCTCGCGCCTCCCCCGCCTCCTCACCTTCGTTCCAGTGGCGGTTGCGCCCGGCAGGCTGGCCTCTGGCTGCAGCTGGCCCTTTGCCCAGCTGGGCTGCCGGCCGGGCGGGGGCGGCCGGCGGGGATGCGCTCCATCAGGGCAGTGAGTGAGCGGGCCTCCCCGCCCCGGCGCTCCCTGGTCCCCGACGTGCCCTCCGGGGAGGTGGCCGCCCACAGCCCCTCCGTGTGAGCGCAGGTCCACCCGAGGCCTGGAGTACGAGCCAGGGGAGAGACGGACGCCCGGGGTCCCCGAGAGCGTCCGGCCACACAGCCAGGGGCTCGTGCCCAGCCTGTGGCCCCCAGAGTCCAGGGCGTGTGCAGCCACCCCCTCAAAGCACAGGGCCCCGAAATGCAGCCTCCCCAGGCGAAGTCAGCAAGCTGGGGGTGCGGAGAGGCGGGGTGCGGGGGACCAAGTGGCATGGCAAAGACTCCCGGGATGCTACCTGCCCAGGTGTGAGTGGCCAGGCCACCTCCTGGAGCAGCCCCCCGCCCCCAGGGCCCCCAGGGTCATGGGGTGGCCCTACAGGCCCCCTCCTGACACCCGTCTTTATTTCTGGGCGTGAAAACGGTCCGTGTTCGCCGTGAGCATTTGAGAAGCCAGGAAGGAAGGGAGACGATAACGTGGCCGGGAGCTCCACCTCCTGCAGGTGACGGCATTAACACTTGGGCTCCGGAACGTGTCCCCACGCATCTGTCCCTTGGTCTTACCTGTCACCTCTCCGTTTTGACGCAGTTGAGAGCGCCCCGACGTGGATGCTCCGTTTTGGTCACGTGGTTTGTAAGCGTTTCGCCACGTCGATAGAAACGACTCGTGGGGATTTTTACGATGGTGTGACGTGCGGTGGCCTTACTGTTTAGGTGTCCTCTCCAGCAGCTCCTCCTTGGGGACGCCGTGGACCCCGCCAGGGACAGGACGGGGCAGCAGCCTGGGAGGCGGACGCCTCCCCTCCTTCCCGTGGCTTCTGTGAGCGTGGGGGGTGCCCCCGGCGCCAGACCCGCATCCACTCGGCCGTCCACGTGCCCCGGGCCGGGCACAGAGCAGGCACACTGTCCAGGCTGACCAGAGGGACCGCCGTTGCTTTCTGTCCTGTCGGACACGGTGCGTCTCGTCAGCCTGAGGCCGTCCCCATTGCTTCAGCAAGTGACCGTCGCGTGTTGTGGCCCTTGCACTTTGGGCCGTGTGGATCGTTACCGGTAACACGGGGGTGACAGCCCAGGTCACGTCGTTTGGGGGGCCGGGCCGCTCTGGACAGCACGGCCTCCGCCTCTGAGGGGTCCTGTGCCGTGAAACACTCCCCGACGCCCCTGCCCAGTTTCACTGCCACTGCCAACCCCCAGAGGAGCGTCCGGCGTTCCTGGGCCTGCGCGCCCTTCTGCTAGGTGGGCAGGGCTGTCTGGGCCCTGCGTCCAGCCCTGCCACCAGGCATCCCCGCTGGGGCCTGGGCGTCCTCATGCTGCCCATTCTGCAGGGTGGGCACCGAGCAGGCAGGAACGAGGACACGGGGCCCCCTAGGGCTGCGTGGGTCCCCCCTACAGTGTCCCCAGCTCAGTGACCACCACCCAGGGACATCCCCCACCCCAGGCGCCCCCTGCGTCTCCCAGTCGGCACCCTCGCAGGGGCCCCCGGTGCTGAAACCCCTCCGCCGCCTAATGGTGGCCACTCTGGGACTTCTGTGAGGGACGGCGGTCAGCGAGCCCCCGCCTGGCCTCTGCAGCTTACGCGCGGTGACACGGGAGCGGTTTGGGTTGCTCCTTTCCCCGCGGCGGTGAGGTCCACGGTGTCCCGTGCTCACACTGATTTGAGGAAAGGGCTGAAGAAGTTGCTTGTGGGTTGGACGTGGGACGTGAGTGTCCGGAGAGTCCCGGGTGACCAGACTTGGGTCCTCGGGGGCTGGAAGCAGGGCGGAGGGAGTGTGGACTGTTGGGCAGGGGCCTCGGTGCCGCGTTGAGCAGCGGTGGGATCTGCGAGGTGGAGCTCAGGAGGGTCTGCGTGCTCCCCCCACGGCGGGGCGACGCCCCGAGATGGAGAGGATGGGGGGAGCCTGGGCACAGACGGGCACCAGCGTGAGTAGCTGAAGGGGCACCACACGGAGCCCCGAGCGCGATGCCCTGAAGCCAAGGGGACAAGTGGGCCAGCAGGAGCGGAGGCTGGCCTCCGGGGGCGTGCGAGCTGGCCTGGTCATCACCACGGGTGTGTGGAGCCGTGGCTTGGGGTTGTGACTTGGGGGACACGCAGGGGTTGGCTTTGGCGGGGCGGGGCCTCCTCCCCGCGGGGTGTGGCTGCCCTTGTCGGCCGGGCCTCCCCAGCGCCGAGGGAAGCGGGGTCCTCGCTGAGAGGGCGGACACGGGGGGAGGCCGTGCAGGTGCAGCGGGTGTGACGTGATTCTCCGGGAGGGACAATGACAAGACTCAGGCAGGGTCATCCTGCTGGGGCAGCCATCAGGGCCCCCGGACGCGGAAGCGACACTGGCTGCGTGGCCGTGTGTTGTGGGGATGGACTGTCCGTGCTGTCCCTAGCTCCGCGGTGCCCGGCGGTGTGCCCTGCACGGGGCCCTGGTCCCTGCTGCCAGGGAGCTCCGAGACTCGCGGGGAGCGAGCCTGGTCCCAGCCCGGAAGGAATTCAGGAGCCCCCACCCCCCCGGCGCTGGCCGCCCCCCGGGTGCCTCCCGGCTCCCTGCCCCCAGTCCCGCTGGCCGCCCCCCGGGTGCCTCCCGGCCCCGCGCCCCCGGCCCCGCTGGCCGCCCCCCGGGTGCCTCCCGGCCCCGCGTCCCCGGCCCCGTGCTGGCCGCCCCCCGGGTGCCTCCCGGCCCCGCGTCCCCGGCCCCGTGCTGGCCGGCCCAGGACCAGGCAGCGCCTGCGCCTCCCGGTCAGGACTCCGGGTTTGTGCTAAGTGCGCGGCGGAGCTGAGAGCTTGAGCAGAGGATGACGCCATCCAGACGGTACATTTAAGAGGTCGCACGTCCTCAATAAAACATTAGCCACCAAACCAGTGACACGTAACGGGGACGACACCTCACAACGGAGCTGGGCAACCAACCAGGGCCGGGAGGCGTGGGGGCCGGGCCGGGCGGAGGCGGAGGAGATGGAGGGACCCGGAAGACCGCAGGCACCACCCGGCCGAAGCCCCTGGGCGGGTGGCGGTGCTGTTTGTTGTGGGCGAGGGGGCCCGCGATGGCCTCTTCTGGCTCCTCCTCAGCTCCTCCCTTCGTGGGGTCCAGGAGGAGGGCCCCCTCCTGCCTCCCGTGGCTTCGATGGGGGCGGGGGGAGCTTCCCAGGCACCTGCAGCTGTCACTTCCCAGGAGGCTGTTGGCTTTCTTAGGGTGTGTGGCTTTGGGGTCCCTCAACCTTCTAGAAGGTCACAGCTGGGCTTCCTTCATGCCTGGCTCCATTCAGGAGGAGTCACGGTGCCTTCTGGGGCAACTGAGGCTCCCCCCGTCTCTGCCCGCCCCCGTCACCCTCGGGGGTCCTGTCTCTCACACCCTGCATGCCCCCACGTTCTCATTGCCATCCCGTCACTGGTCCCCACGGCTGACTGGGCCCTGGGGGGTGGCCCTGCACAGCGGGGTCCTCTCACGGCCTCTCCACAGCACCGAGTGGCCCTGGGTCAGCGCGTGTGGCGGAGAGGACGGTCAGCAGCAGCAGGCAGCACGCTGGGGACCTGCACCCAGCACACGGCCAGCTCCCTGCACCGGGACGCTCTGCTTCGCGTGGCAGGGAGGGCCTTGCGGTGCGGTTCCTGTTGTCACGAAACCTGGTTTCCGTGTCACTTGACGCTGTGTGGCCTCTGTCGTCCCCGGGGCTGCGGGCTCCGTGACGGCGGCGTGGCCGTGCCCCATCTGCCTGCGGTGTCCCAGTGCCAGCACGCGCCTGGCCGGCACCGGTCGGTGCAGAGTGTCTGTGAGGGCAGGAAGGCGAGAACACTGACAGGGAGGACAGACGGAGGGACGGGGCAGCCAGCAGGGACAAGCCAGCCGTCTCTGTCACACTCCCGCATGGGGCACAGGCAGGTGCTGACTGGCGGTGGGTGGGGCTCCGGCGCTGAGCCTTCCCCAGAGACCGGAGTGGGGCCTGTGGCGGGCGGGGCGCAGGGTCTCCCCGAGCTCACCTGGCGGGGACTCTCCCGGTCTCCTGCCCCCCTGCCCCCACCCCCGCTGCTGCTGCCCCTGTTTCCCTGGGGAGAGGGAGTGAGTCGCCCCTCGGGGGGCCCCACCCTGTGCAGCTCCGGGACGTGTCTGGGATCTGAGCGGAGGGCTCCCCTGGGGGCCCGCCGCCCCGCAGGTTGCCCCTGGGAGGCGTCTGGGGACTTGCTGTGCCCAGCGGTGCCCTGCAGAGTAAACACAGCTCCCCCGCCCCTGCCATGGGCTCGCAGGGCCCCCTGGGCCTCGACGGCACCGGCCCAGCCAGGCTGGGACCCCGCACAGGGCTCTGACCGTCTGGGAGGGAGCGGTGGGGGCGTGAGGGCATGCGTGACCCCCCTTACCTTCACGGTGGCTCCCAGCTCGGTGGGGGGGGGCCTGCGCACATACATGTATGTAGAGGGGGTCACAGGTTTTCATTTTCATTTTTACGTGTCAAAAAGCCCTCTCCTGGCTTCCAGACCTTCCACTGGACTGCTTGCTCCCCCTGCCCCCTCCTCCAAGGCCCAGCCAAGCCCCCCACCCCACCCCTGGTCTCCCTCGTCACAGGGCACCGTAATGTGATCAAGTCAACACATGTCCTGTGATGACACAGGTCCTGTCCTCAAGGGCACAGACCCACAGTCCGGTGGGCAGGACTGATCGCTCACCAGCTGCCAGGGCAGGCTGGGCCCACAGCTGGACACAGGGCCCAGGCCCCTCCTACCTGGGCCCAACTCACCTCCCTGTGGCCCAGCCAGGCCTCTGAGCCTGTCCAGGCCTCAGACAGGAGGAGGACAAAGGAAGGGGGTTTGATGTCCAAGACCCTGCTGCGCACACACATGCACACATGCACACACATGCACACATGCACACCCACGCACACCCACGCACACCCATGCATGCAAACACACACACATGCCTTTGTAGGCACGCATACTCACACACATACACATGTACACTCACATGTGCATGTACACTCACACGTGCACACATGCACACACACGTACACACACATGCACACTCACACATGCACACTCACACGTGCACACATGCACACTCACACGTGCATGCACATTCACTCACACACCCCAGAGAGCTGCTCCTTTCTCGTCTGTGATACTGAGCTCAGGTGATATGTCCTCCAGGAAGTCTCCCTTGTTTTGCCATCATGTTCCCTGAACCCCATGTGCTCTCCTTTGACACAGCCCCCCAAATCTAGGGGAGGCAGGAGAAGTGAACCCCCATCTGCTCAGCACAGAGGGAGATGGGGCTGGGTACCAGGTGGCCACAGCTCAGGGCTTGGCCTACCACCTGACCCCTCTGCCTGTGAGCTCTTCGCTAAGGGGACTCGTGGCTCCTGCGTGACGGCTTGGGGGGCCACAGGCCTGGGAGATGTGTGAGCACTGAGCATGCTCGAAGGCAGAGTCCCACGTGCGTGGGGTGGCGCTGTCTCCTTCCTTGTCCTTGACCTTGGCCACCCTTTCTGAGCCTCAGTTTCCACGACTGTGATGTGAAACGCTGCAAAGCACGTGCCTCGTGCTGCTGTGGGGAGGCTCGCAGGTGTGACAGCGTCTGTCCAGCATCTGGGGTCCTTCTCCCCCTCTCTGCTGTTGGTGTGGGGTGGACGCACAGCGCTGGGTGGTCTGTGCACAGGTGAGGGTGTGTCCTGCCTCTGTGGTGGGCATGGGGCCTGGAGCACCACCCCTTCTGCTGGGAGCCCCTGGGAGCCCAGGGGCAGCCTGGCCCGCGAGCCCCGGGGAACCCCCGGGAACCCGGGAGGAGCCAGGCTCTCCGGTGCGGGAGGGGCCCCCCATGCCGACAGTGTCAAGGTCAGGAGCATGTTCAGTCCTGCAAGGCCGGTGGTGTCGGCACCACTCCACAGATGCAGACGGGGGGAAAGGAGCTTGGGGACTGTCACGCAGCTGCTCAGTGGCAAAGCAGGATTCGAACAGCCGCCCCCGCCACGTGTGCGGTGTCCTGACACACGCGCTCCCTCGGCCCCTGTCCTCAGGGAGCTTCCCGGCCGACACAGGTGCGGAGAGGAGTCACAGCTGAGCGGGACGTGGGGGGCGGGGAGCCGTGGGAGCGAGGCTGCTGGGGCTCTGCCCGGGGCCTGGCCGGCGTCCTCGCTGGGCCTGGCGCCTGCTGCTGCTGGTTTGCACGGTGCCGGGAAGCTGAGTCACGAGGTGCCGCTGACCTCGGGCGCCGGAAGTGGTCCCATGAGGCCCAGGGAGGTGGGGGTGCCGATGGCTCGGGGGCCCCCTGCCAGGGGGTTGGGTTCAGTCTCAGCTCACACACCCGCCAGCGCGGCCTTGGGCATCGCTGACCTTCCTGGGCCTCAGCGTTCCCGTGTGCAAAACGGCGACAACAAAACATCCTCTTGTCACCCCCCAGGCCGTGCGTGCCCCCGGGAGGACCCTGGTCTGGGGACGCTCCGTGAGGTGCTGCCCTGTCTTGCCGAGTGGGGAGCCTCTGGCCCCTCCCTCCTCCTGCACCCCAGCCCCCTCTGTCCACGCGTGGAGGGCATGGCCCCCTGCGAGGGCAAACAGGTCGTGCAGGTGGGCTTGCTGCAGGCCTGGTGGGACCTGCATTCCTGCCTCCTTCTCCGGGCCACTCCCAACCCAGCCACCCTCCGTGTGACCTCAGGCCAGCCGCCCAGGGTCTCCCTCCGCCGAGGTGCGCTGGGTGCCCGTGGTGGCGGTGGGAGCCCTGGGCGGCGGCTGGCAGACGCCGGCTGATGTCGTGGGTGCCGTGAGCTCGAGGCTGACTCATGCCCCAGCGTCGGTACCTGGTGGAGACAGTGGCACCAGCTACGGGGTCGGGGGCAGGTCGCTGGGCCTTTGTGGGACTTGAAGGCGGGGGCCCTCGAGCTGGAACCCCAATGCGGCCCAGATTGGGGAGGAAGGGCCGCCCTGCGTGTCCTGCCCGAGCCCGGCCTCGTTGGGTCCCTGTGGCCCATGGCTGCCCGCACGGCCTGCACCTTCTCTCCCAGCTCTGAGCACTCGGCCTGGAAGTTTCCGTGAGTGGTGGATGCAGACGAAAGGCCTTGACTTAATAAGGCCCTCCCCAGAGCTGAGAGCACCCCCGCCCCCGTGCAGGGTTGTGGCCGGCCTGAGTGATGTCCAGGCTGTGCTGAAGTGGCAGAGGTGAGCCAGTGACTTTATTGATTACCCCCCGGGAAGCGACCAGCCAGGCCCGGGCTCTGGGTTGCTGCCAGGGCTCCGAGCTGCTGCGTTCGGGGGTGCAAGTCAGCTCCCCCTGTGCCGGCCGGCCGGGGTGAGGGGCAGGGCCAGGGCGTGCAGGGCTGGGGGTGCTACAGGTCTGAGGGGCCTTGTCAGCGGGAGGGATGCGATGGGGTGCAGAAGGCCCCCGCCCCCTCCTCCCTGGCTCACGTCTCCATGTCTGCACGGTCGCTGGGTGTGCTCCCAGCCCCTCCCCGGCCCCCGTGTCCCCCGCCTCCTCCGGATGTCAGGGTGCTTGGTGCCTGAGCCTGCCCTCCCGCCCCCGAGGGGG
Source organism: Lyroderma lyra (assembly GCA_004026885.1). Lineage (NCBI taxonomy): Eukaryota > Metazoa > Chordata > Mammalia > Chiroptera > Megadermatidae > Lyroderma > Lyroderma lyra. The sequence goes on along the minus strand of PVJL010015535.1, from coordinate 5,193 downwards.
CTGCGTGCCTCCTGTGTGCAGCTCTGTGGCCGCTGCTGGGGCCCAACCCGGCTGCAGGGATGAGCTCAGCGGGGGGACACGGAGTCTTCCCGATCACCCCAGAAGGTGGGGGGCGGCTTCTGCCCCCACGTAGCCCAGACCCCGGTGCGTGCCGTGCGCCCTGCCTCCTGGGCGAGCTGGGCGCCTCCCACTGCGTCGGGACCGCTGCTGCCCCCAGCCCATCGCGGGGCAAATGCGGCGGGGCCGGAGGCGGGGTGGGGTGCAGCTGGGCTCGGCTGAGGTAGCTGGGCCAGGCGTGCTGGTTCCTGCGTTGGGCCTGGTCGGCACCCCAGGCTGTGGGGCCCTGGGGCTCGGTGAAGCCGGGTGCAGCGGGACGCCGGGCAGGGAGAGTGCCCGGAGACGCCGGGGAGAGACGGGGTTCTTCCTGCTCACTGGGGCTCCACGTCCCTGGCCTGGGTGTGGGGGGCGGCCAGGACCTGGGGGAACGCGACGGAGGCTCCTCCCAGGGCCCCAGAGCCGTGGCCCCAGGTTGTGGTGCAGCAGCAGCGCTGGGCTTCGACCCGAGGGAGGAGGGAGGACGCGTCACCGTGTACCTTTGCTCCTGCAACATTGTGTCTCTTCGGGCTCTGACTGTAACCCCCAGAGCAACCAGGGGTCCTTCCCTGGTGATAACACGGGCAGCTGCTCGCTAGCGAGGGCCTGGAGGAGGCGTCACCGCCCACCACCAAGAGCCGTCCCCCTGTGCCCAGGATGGGACGGGGACAAGGCCTTGCCGCTTGCTGCCTGACCCCACGGCACCCCACTCTCTCAGACCTCTGTTCTCCCCATTGCAGGCTGCTCCCCACCATCCCACAGGGCGCATGGCTGGGGTGTGACACTCAGCAAATGCCCTTCTGGGGGTGGCTGTGTCCCTGAGCCCCCTGCCCCCTGGTGCCCAGCGGGTCCGTGTGGGATGACAGAGACGTGGCAGGAGAGGGGGCATCTCATTTGGTCCCACATTGTCCCGAGGACCCTGGTGGCCCAGGGGCGAGGGGTCTCTCCAGGGCCAGCTGCGCCCTCCCTGCAGAGCCCGGACGTCCCCCCCGCCCCAGGCCTCTGACGTCAATCCGACGAGCCGTCCGAGATGGGACACCCGCTCTGGGGTCCTGATTTAGTGGCTCTGCCCGCGGCCGCCCACAGCAGGGTGACACGCCTCCTCCCGACGGGCCAGCCGGGTTCTGGGACTCGCCCGGCCTTGTGGACGTGACCACGGCCCCAGAGGCCGGAGAGGCCGTGGCCGTGACCCCGTCGGCTCCCTCAGCCCGTGACCTGAGCTCTTTCTACGTCAGTGCAAACGGAATGTCACCCCTTTTAACGCTGCGGACAACCCAGCAGGACCTCACTGCGCCAGCCACTCACAGGTCATTAAGTCTGGGAGTGGACGGGTGGATTTTTCCACCCCACCTGCTGAGTCAGAACGTCACCCACAGCAGGTGGGGCGTCCGGTCGTTGGCCACCCTGGCCCTGCCCTGGGGACAGCCAGGCATGCTCCCTCCTCCAGGACCATGGCCGGCCGGGAGGTGGGGTGGCACCCGCTGGGCCTCGCCTGGGCAGATGGCCGTGTGGTCGTCCGGTGTGCCTCCCCTACACCCGGAAGGCCCCCTCCCAACAGTCCGGCCTCCTTGTGAGCCTTGGGGGACACAGCAGGGAGGGGACATGCAGGCCTGTGACCTCTGAGCCCGGGGGCTTTGCCTGTGTGGCAGACTCTGCACGTCCCCTGGGCAGGGGGCCCACATGCAGGGTGCATTGTCCGCCCCGTGCACTCGTTTGTCCTCAGGAGGTGACCCGGAGCACCTGCAAGGACCCAGTGGATTTGCTCAGCTCTTTCCCTGGGGGAGCCCAGCGTCTCTCCCTCCCCTCAGCCCTGCATGCTGGCCCTGGGCATGGGGACGTGGGACACAGACCGTCAGTGATGGCCGGTGCTGCTGCTGCGGCCGCTGGACCCAGCCCAGGCCTGCGACCGTGTCTGCTTTCCTGCTCCCCTTGGGAGGAAGCGTTTTGCTGCAGGAAGTGGTTTCATAGTCTGAAAGCCTCACTTCCCTGGTCTTGAGATCCAAGTTTCCAGTTACAAGTGGCTGAGATCCTCATCGATAAGAAGGCCGGGCGGGGGGAGCCGCTGGACGCACGGCCGCCCCTGTGGCCCCCACCCCGCCCTCAGCCCCAGCGCTGACAGGGGACAGGGACATGGGGACCGGGACGGCCAGGCCTGGGGGGCGCTGCCCTGGCCCCAGCAGCAGCAGGGAGATGTGTGTCACCCCTGGCTTCAAACAGGACGCGTGTGGCCAGGCCTGAGCCCTCCGTGCGGTTCTCTCTGTCTCCTGCTGGCCCGTCCCTGTCCCTGCACCCACCCCTGCTTCAGTGCCCCTCCTGGAGCATCTGAGAGGCCAGACGGGGTGGGGAGGGGACCCAGAGATAGGAAGTGTCCCCGGGCCAGGCCGCAGGACAGGAGTTGGGTCCTGGAGCCCGGGGTGGGGCGGGGGCGGCTGGCGCTGGAACCCAGTGGGCCGTCCACCGGGAGGTAGAGCCAAGGAGATGTAAGTGCTGTCTGACACCCCCTGCCCAGAGGGGCCCGGACAGCCTGGTGCCTCCCCTCCCCCACTCCCTGCTGCCATGGACCCAGCGGCCCCCGGTGCAGGGCAGGTGGGCAGAGATAGCCGAGGGTGGGCAGCACACGCCCCCTCTGTCAGGACAGCCGGGGTGCCCGCCCCTGGGTGCCCGCCGCTGCTCTGTTCTCTGTCCAACGCCTGGCCTGGCCCAGGTCCCGAGGGCGTGCCGAGCCCTTCCTGTTCCGAGGAGCTTACTGTCTGTGTTTTCAGCCGAAACGCCGGTCCCCGTGGTGACCTGGTGACAGGAAGGGCCTCCGGGAGAGGTGGGGGTCGGGCCTCCCACGGGAATGGCCTCGTTCACGAGGCAGAAGATCCTGGCACACGCCCGGTCCAGCTGGCCGGACACGGGGCTGCTCGGGCTGCAGGGAGGCTGAGTCCAGCCGGAGCCGCTGCTGCCGTCACATTGCGGGGGCTGCACGGGGCTCGGCCCGCGCGGGGGTCCCCTGTCGGTCCCCCGCGATCGAATAGGCATCTCGGTGCTTGTGGAATAACTCGCCCCTGAGTAAACCGTAAGGAATGGAGTAGAGGGGTGTGTGGACTCACTCACCCGTTTTTACGAGAACTCAGTCACTCGTGCGGAAGGTGGTGACCGAGCCGTGTCCCAGGGCCTGGGGACGCGGGGCCGAGCCTGCCAGGCAGGGGCCCCGCCCTTGCGAGCGCACTGTCTCCTGTGGGGGCAGGTGTGCAGGTGGGTGGGAGTGCCCCGTGGCCGGAGGCTGCAGAGGTGGGACTTGGGGGGACCAGGGACCCCTCTCTGAGGAGGAGGCATCTCAGGGACTGCATGGCGTGACGATGAGGAGCCCCCAGAGTCAGGGGATGGGCAGGGCGTGCGCAGGCCCCGTGGTGCTCATGGGACTTCACAGCGCGCAGTGGGGTCCGGGGTCAGGGGGGCAGTGCGGGGGAGGGGACACTCGGGTCGGCACCGCCCTCTGCTTAGCGTTCGGGACCCAAACGGCAGCTCCATCCTGGTCATTCCTGCTCTCGCCTGGACACCCGCACTCGCCCGCAGGTCCTGTTGGCTCTGTCCCCAAGCACATCCCCAAGCCACACGCGCGTCCCACTGCCACCGCTGCCAGCTGGGGCGCGCCGCCTCACCTCCGGCCGGACGCCAACCTGGCCTCTCCCTTCCGCGCAGGCTCCGTTACGTTCCGGAAACAGGTTGGGTTACGTGAGCTCTTCGCTTACAGTGCTCCCCTGCCCTCAGAACGAACCCCAGAACCTCGACTGTGAGCTTCCCAGCCCTGGGCCACGGTCCCTGACCACGTCACCCCCACTCCAGAGCTCCCCTCAGCCCTGTGTCTGCCCCCACCTTTGCCCCCCCCACGTGCACCCCCGGACCCCGCGGCCCCTGTGTGGGCAGAGGTGAGTCCCTCCCGGGCCCTTCCTGTGAGAGCCGGCCCCACCTCAGCCAAGGTCGTGGGTGCAGCCCGTTCCCACCGAGGAGAAAATAGCAAGAAAAACAGATGAGAGGCGATACCCGAAGCTGCAGGGGCTGCTGGGACGTGGCCGCCGAGGGGCCCAGGAGAGCTGCAACTGACCGGGCGTCCGAAGGGGGCGCGGGGGGCACCTCTCCCACTGGAAGCCGCCCCTCCCCTCTGTCCCACCCGGGACACAGTACCCTTGTCCTCTCTCGGGGGGTCACACCTGCCCAGATGTGGGTCCTGGGCTGGACCCCCAGTCCTCAGCTGGACAGGAGCACCAGAGGTCCCCTTTGTCCCCCCACCTCTTTGAACAGGTCCACATGTTCCCATTTTAAAGCTCCTCAGAAAAGGACATTCCCAGTCTGCCAGTCACCCCACATCCAGACGACCCACATGACCCCGTTGCCCTGACGACAGCTGGTCCTGGAGTCAGGGACCCTGGGCACAAGTTACTGCCCATTTCTGAGCCTTGAATTTACAGGCTGGGAAAGGGGTTCAGTGATGAGCTGCTGTCACCCCCCAGGACGCCTGAGGCGGGAAGGCGGGCGGCTCTGCAAGCGATGGAGGTGATGCCAACCCCACGGGTGCTGGCGGTGCCCATGGAGGTGCCCGGCCTGCCCCGCTGGGCCTCCTGCGGGCACGTGCCCCTCAGCTTCCTCCTCTGGTCTGGCGCCTCCCCCTCGCGCCCAGAGCTCCGTCCCCTGCCGTTGCCCGGAGCGGCCCTGAGCCGTGTCTGCACCGTCGGCTGACCATCTGGACTCCTCCGGGCGTGGCTGTCCCCAGGGGCGTGGCCCAGGCGTGGGAATGTCACCGGGCTGTTCACAGCGCATCACACACCCCAGGGCATCGGGTCCTCGCCCCCTGCATGAATGCCACTGTCACCTTTCACAGGGAAGAGCTGACCCAGGCGGTCGCTGACCTGGGGCCCAAATTCAGGCCTCGGACTCCACCGTGTGCACCGGGTGGGCCACCCCGCCAGGGTCCCACGAGGAGGGCACGGCCTTTGGTCACTGCCAGAGACCATGGCCAGAGCTCGGACACCTCAGGGAGACGCAGCGAACGCCGTCTTTCCAGGTCCCTCCGTGCTGAGGGTCACCTGGTGACCACAGAGTAGGGGAGGAGACACC
>PVJL010015534.1:0-23926 GCA_004026885.1 Lyroderma lyra | reverse complement strand
TCTGATGCGTTATTTGCAAATATTTTCTCCCATTCAGTTGGCTGTCTCTTTGCCTTGTTGATGGTTTCTTTTGCTGTGCAGAAGCTTTTTAGTTTAATATAATCCCATTCATTTATTTTTGCTTTTACTTCCCTTGTCTTTGAGGTCAGGTTCATGAAGTCTTCCTTGAGTCCTAGGTCTATAAGTTTAGTACCTATGTTTTCTTCTATATAGTTTATTGTTGCAGGTCTGATATGAAGGTCTTTAATCCATTTCGAGTTAACTTTTGTATATGGAGAGTTCACAGCTCAAGTTCATTCTTTTGCATATGTTTTTCCAGTTTTCCCAGCACCACCTACTAAAGAGGCTATCTTTTCCCCATTGTATGTTTTTTGCTCCTTTTTCGAAAATTATTTGTCCATAAATTTGTGGGTTTATTTCTGGGTTTTCAGTTCTAATCCATTGGTCTATATTTCTGTTCTTCTGCCAGTACCAAGCTGTTTTGACTATTGATGCTTCGTAATATAAATTGAAGTCAGGGAATGTAATGCCACTAGCCTTATTCTTTTTATGTAGTATTGCTTTGGCAATTTGATGTCTTTTATGTTTCCATATAAATTTACTAATTCTTTTATCTATTTCATGAAAGTATGATTGTGGGACTTTGATGGGTATTGCATTAAATCTGTAGATTGCTTTGGGCAGAATGGCCATTTTAACAATGTTAAGTCTTCCTATCCATGAACATGGGATATTTTTCCACCTCTTAAAGTCTGTTTCAATTTCTTTCAAAAGGGTCTTATAGTTTTCCGTGTATAAGTCTGTCACGTACTTTGTTAAGTTAATTCCCAGGTATTTCATTCTTTTTGTTGTGATAGCAAAGGGAATTGACTCCCTCATTTCTTTTTCTGTGGATTTGTTGTTTGTATATAGGAATGCTGTTGATTTTTTTACATTGATTTTGTATCCTGCGACTTTACTATATTTGTTTATTGTTTCTAATAGTTTCCTGGTGGAATCTTTGGAATTTTTTATATAAAGGATCATGTCATCTGCAAATAGTGACAATTTGACCTCTTCTTTCCCAATTTGGAGACCTTTGATTCCTTTCTCTTGCCTGATTGCTGTGGCTAGAACTTCCAGTACTATATTAAATAGCAGTGGTGACAGGGGACATCCCTGTCTTGTTCCTGATTTTAGGGGAATAGGCTTCAGCTTTTCCCCATTCAGTATGATGTTAGCCGAGGGCTTGTCATATATGGCCTTTATTATGTTGAGGTACTGTCCTTCTATACCTATTTTATTTGATCATAGATAGATGGTATATCTTGTTGAAAGCTTTTTCTGCATCAATTGAAATGACCATATGGTCTTTATCTTTGATTTTGTTTATGTGGTGTATCACATTGATTGATTTTCATATGGTGAACCATCCTTGTGCTCCTGGGATGAATCCCACTTGATCTTGATGTATGATCTTTTTGATGCATTGTTGTATTCTGTTTGCTAATATTTTGTTTAGAATTTTTGCATCTGTGTTCATCAGAGATATTGGTTTATAGTTTTCTTTCTTTGTGTTGTCTTTGCCAGGCTTTCGTATTGGAGTAATGTTGGCCTCATAGAACAAGTTAGGAAGTATTGCTTCCTGTTCAATTTTTTGGAAGAGTCTAAGGAGGATAGGTGTTAATTCTTCTTTGAATGCTTGGTAAAACTCATTGGTGAAACCATCTGGTCCAGGGCTTTTGCCTTTAGGGAGATTATGGATAGTCGTTTTAATCTCTTCATATCAATTGGTCTATTTAGATTATCCAGTTCTTCTTGGTTCAATCTAGGTAGGCTGTAAGTTTCTAGAAACTTGTCCATTTCTTCTAGGTTGTTAAATTTAGTGGCATAAAGTTCTTCATAATATTTTCTTATAATCCTTTGTATTTCTGTGGTATCAGTGGTAATTTCTCCCCTTTCATTTCTAATTTTGGATATTTGTGTCCTTTCCTGGTGTCCTTTGATTAGTCTAGCCAAGGGTTTGTCAATTTTGTTGACTTTCTCAAAGAACCAGCTCTTCGTAATATTAATTTTTTTCTATTGTCCTTCTGTTCTCTAATTGGTTTAGCTCTGCTTTAATTTTTATTATTTCTTTCCTTCTGCTGACTTTGGGTTTTGTCTGCTCTTCTTTTTCTAGTTCTTTAAGATGGGATGCTAAGATGTTTGCTTGTGATTTTTCTTGTTTCTTAAGATAGGCCTGTAGTGATATAAACTTCCCTGTTATTACCGCTTTTGCTGTGTCCCAATAATTTTGATACATTGTATTTTCATTGTCATTAGTTTCCATATATTTTTAATCTCATCTTTTGTTTTTTTATCCAGTCATTTTTCAATAAGCTATTGTTTAATCTCCATGTATATGTGGTTTTTCCTGTTTTCCTTTTACAGTTGATCTCCAATTTCAAAGCTTTGTGGTCTGAGAATACACTTGGTATGATTTCTATCTTCTTGAATTTGCTGAGGCTACTTTTGTGTCCCAGCATATGGTCTATCCTTGAGAATGTTCCATGCGCACTAGAAAAGAAGGAATAGTCTCCTTTTGCTGGATGAAGTGTCCTGTAAATGTCAATTATGTCCAATTGCTGTAATGTGTCATTTAGAGCTGATGTTTCCTTATTTATTTTCTGTTTGGATGATCTGTCCATGGCTGTTAGCGGGGTGTTTAAGTCTCCCACAATGATTGTGTATTCATCAGTTTCTCCTTTCAAGTCTGTTAGTAGTTTCTTTGTGTATTTTGGTGCATCCTGCTTGGGAGCATATATATTAATTAGTGTCAAATTTTCTTGTTGCTGTATTGTGCCTTTTATCTATGTAATGTCCATCCTTGTCTTTTACTATCTTTTTTTTTTACTTTCATTTTTTATTGTTAGACTTATTGGGGTGACATCGGTTAGCAAGAATTACATAGGTTCCAGTTATACAATTCTACAGTGCATTGTCAACTTGTTATATGGTAAGTTCACCACCCAGTGTGAGTTCTCTTTCCATTACCATATATTTAGCTCCCCCTCCTTCCTCTCCCACCCCCTCCTCCTCCTCCCATCCCCTCCCCACTTGTCCCCAAATAAACATTGAACTATTGATCGTGTCCATGATTTTTTTTTGTTTTTTCTTTGTTGCTTTCAATTTTATTACTATCTTTTTTAACCTGAAGTTTATTTCATTAGATATCAGTATAGCCACTCCTGCTTTTCTCTCAGGCTTTTAAATAAAATTCTGGGATGGCTATGCCTGAGGAATGGCATGAATCTGAGTGGACTGTGTTTCACTAAAACTGGAGGCCAGCGCTGATCCTGGAATGAGGTGACATTCTTCAGCCTATCCATCCAAGGCAGAATTCAGAACGAAAGAACACTTTCCAGCTCGTGTTACACAGCCGCTAGGACTCTGATACAAAACTACTCAAGGACATTACAATAAAGAAAAATTATTGTGCCTATATTCCTTTGGAACACAGATTCAAAATAATAACAAGTCAAATCCAGTCATACATAAAAAGGGTAATTTTTCATGACCAAAATGAGTTTATTCCAGGAATTCATAACAGGAAAATCAGTCAATGTTATTGACCATATTAATAAGATAAGGGAAAAATTCATATGATCATTTCAATAGATGCAGGACATTTCATAAAATTCAATACCCTTTCATGATGAAAACTCAGAACAAACTAAGCATAGCAGCCAGACAGGTGTTTTAATGGAGGTTATCTTTAAAAATATATTTCTAATACAAGTAAATCTGTCCATCTACTAATGCCTGGAACCTGTGAATATTAACATTTTACATGGTGAGAGGGACTTTGCAGATGTAATGAAGTTAGGGACTTTGAGATGATGTTATCCTGGATAATCCAGGTGGGCTTAATATAATCACATGGATCGTTAAAATTAGAGAAACTTTCCTGATTGTATTTTCAGGAAAATATGAGGATGGAATCAGGATCAGAGACATACTACATTGCTGGCTCTGAAGATGGAGGGAGGAGGAATTCAGGCAGCCTCTAGAAACCAGAGAAGGCACCAAAATGAAATTGTCTCCTAGTCATAGAACCTCCAGAAAGAATTCAGCTCTATAAGACCCATGTTGGACTTCTGACCCTTGGAAATATAAGATAATAAATTTGTATTGTTTTAAGCCACTGTGTTTGTGGTAATTTGTTATAGTAGGAATAGGAAACCAATACAGATTTTGGTACCAATGTTGGGGTGCTGCTTTAACAAATACCTGGATGATGTGGAAGGGGCCTTGAAATCAGGCAGTGGGTAGAGAATGGAAGAACAGAAGAATGTGGTAGAAAAAGCCTAGCTTGCCTTAAATAGACTGCCAGTAGAAGTACAGACATTAATCACTCTGATAGTAAGTACTAAAAGTGAAAACGGGGTAGAAAAATTGTACAATGTCCTATAGAATGTGTAAATCATCATAAACAGACATTAGAAATCTGGATATTAATGGTGCTGCTGGTGAGGGCTCAGAAGGAAATGAAATGGTACTGGAAACGGGGGGAAAGATAACCTTGCCATATAGTGATAGAATGCTAAGCTGTAGTGTCCTAACGTTATGCACAAAGCAGAACTTCTAAGTAATGAACTTGGATATCAACTGAGGAGATTTCCAAACAAAGTGTTGAAAGTGCAGCCTGATTTCTTCTTGCTTCTCAGTAAAATGTGAGAGGAAGAAGATAAATTGAGTGAAGATCTGTTGAAACAAATAAATCTGTTCTTGATGATTTGAAAAATTCCCAGCCATTTCAGATCGTGAAACATGCTAAACTTCGGATATTCACAGGAAAGCCTGCACTAGACAGAAAGCCAAGGGAGTAGCTAGACAACATTTTGCTACTGCCTTGGAAGGGACAAAAAGTCACAGAGGACTCTCTAAAGGTATTAGTCATGTGACTCATGAATTTCCTCAGCCATCTCAGCAGAAGCCAAAAATAGAGATGGGATCATCTAGAAACACCAGTGGATGAGCCTTTTGTCTAATGAATTGAATTTCTGTGACGTACGGGGGGAGACCCACACATTTCTTGAGAATTTTATACCAGCAGAAACACTGCCAGCTTGAACTGAAAGGAACAGAGAGAATAAAATGAAAGAAGGCTGTCAAATTCCCAAAATATTAGAGACAGGAAGCAGGCTTCTGAAACTACTTAGCTGCTAATGCATGCTCCTGTTTATAAAAAGGGAAGAGTAAGTTAGATGGCAGAGCTGACAGCCCAGACACTTGAGCCCAAAGGGCAGAGCTGTGAACCATGGAGGATCTTTTTCTTGTAACAATTTATTATTTTATTTTTATTAATTATTTCATGTTCGTAGTGTTTAAAATATAATGCAGCTTCAACCCAAGTGGCCATCAATTAATGAATGAATAGACAAAATTGTGGTTTAGTCATACAATGGAATGTTATTCAGTCCTAAAAACAGATGCTACAGCATAGATCACCCTTGAAAACTTGACGCTGAATGAAACGAGGCATACAAAGACCACATATTGTATGAGTCCATGCATAGGAATAGTCCAGGACAGGCAAATCCCTGGAGATAGAAAGTAGGTTTAGTGGTTGTCAGGTGCTGGTGTATGTGGGGGGCAAGGGGAGAAGGGGAATCACTTCTAATGGGTGAGGGGTTTCTTTTGGGGGGTGACGAAAATGTTCTGAAATTAGATAGTAGTGATGGATGCACAAATCTGTGAGTATACTAAAAGCCACTGACTTGTACACTTTTTAAAAAGGGTAAATGTTATGGTCTGGGAATTATATCTCAATTTGAAAAGGAAGGAAGGGGAAAATGAGAAGATTCTTTTGATAGACAGGAGTTATAATGAAGTCAGAAATGAGGATTTGGGGGCAGGTTTTGTGAGTTTGCTTTTTATTTATTTATGAGGTGCACAGGCCGCAGCGATGTGGGGTGTCAGTAGATGAAAGTGGAACAAAACAAGTAAGAAAAGTTGGTGAAGACTGTTTCCTTCATGACATGTAATCAACAGAGGTTAAAAAAGGAGTCACACAATTTGAAAATGCTTTTGTGTGGGGGGTGTGGGGGACTTTAAACGAACGCCTGCAGCGACTGGAGCACGGGGGCTGTGGGTCTGTAAATGTTACAGAAGTAAATGAAACGGTCTCTGCAGCCAGAGACATTAACATTTATTGGGGGGCGGGGAGATGAACAAAGGATACATGACTGGGTGCTGAATCGAGGATGGAATGGAAGTCCGTAGGACCTTGGGGAGAAGGATCGAAGAGGGCAGTTCAATGAAGTCACCACTATTCCTTGTTACAGGAAGGAGTCTTGTTTGTACGGGGACCCAGTGGACAAGCAGAGACCTCAGTTGAAGATAATGGCTGTCCTACCATTCCCCTCTAAATTCGAATTAAGTTGCCAAATATTAAAATAAAACCAATGCCGAGGTTTAATTTTCTCAAGAAGTCACGTATGAGGGCTGTCCAGAAAAAGTCCAGGCACAAATGTCTTTATTCTTTATATTACCTGGCTGGATGCCTTGCGGACAGCCCTCTGTGCGCATGGAGTACAGAATTTTAGGAAGTCCATCACTCCTCCTGCGTATTTGGACGGGAACTCGGTGAAGCCTCTGATTTTGTGCCCCCCACATTCTGGCAGTGCCTTCCACATAGTGCGTAGCTGCTGTATCAGTTATTGAACACTGAAGCCCACATCTGTCTATGCTTTCCCCACCATGAACCCTTACTAGGTATTTAACATTCCAATTAGTTCTTTTACCAATTGACTATAATCGTGTTTCTCTCTGGTTTGAAGACTGTTAGGTCTTGTGAGTACTACAGGTTATATTTAGCTGTATTTTTTCTTTTTTGGGGGGGTGGGGGGTAGCTCCCTGGCTGAGAATTGAATCCAGGCCGCGGTGTTGCTGTATTCCTAAGAGTATTCAAGATATAAATACACTGGGGATCCTAGAGAAATAGGAACCCTCTGGTTAGCTCTCTGAGAGTGCTCCACAGCCTCGCTCCTAAATATTTACATTCTGTTGTGCCGCCACATTTACTTCATGGTCAAGGAGAGACCCATTGTCAGAGCATCGTGCCTTACAAAACCAAATGATTTTGGACAATTTTAAGTGAATGTCAATCAAATTTCCCACTATTAATTTTGATTTTCAAACCTTTTTGATTTCTATTATGTTTCTTCATTATCTTTATATTCTGGGATTCAGTATTGGACATTGGCACCAGAACCTAGGGGATGCCCACTGGACAAGCCCTCTCGAGAGGTGGTATCGCCTAGTGGTTCAGAGGGAGAACACTGGAGAAAAGACCCAAATTCTGCTACCGAACACTTCCTACCCTAGGTTCTCTGTGCCTTGTTTTCCTTGTCTGTCAACTGGAGACAGTAATGATACAATCACATTTTAGGGTTGTTTTGAGGATTAACTGACAATATTAGAGAAGGATTTACACACAGTGGGAGTTATATACGAATTTGCTATTGTTGTTTCTAGAAATTGCCGCATCCAATGGGCAGTCTCTGCCCAAGGAACTGAGTATCTGTCACGTAGCTCTGTGACCCTGGGCCAGACACAGAGGGGCTGCGGGAAGGTTCGGCATCAGTAACGTAACTGGGTCCTCGTGTGTTGAAGCAGCAAACACGGATCGAAGTCCTCTATGGACAAAGGCACCAAGCCGAGTGATGGGAGCCTGAATGCCTTTGTCCCTCGCTCCTTTATTTCCTCTCCCCCTTTCTCTGTGCTCCCTTTCCCCTCTCCCCCTCCTGGTGTCATCTCTCCTCCTGCATTGCTTCGATTGTAATCTCTTAGATCTCAAAATTGTTTTTTATACTAAAGCTGCGAAATTATCCTAAAAAGGTAATAATGAAAACACATTTAATTAGCCTGATGTTATAACCAGGATATTAAACTTTGAAATTATTTTCCTTATTTTTAACTGTAGAAAAGTGAGTGGTACCCTCTGGCCAGGGCCACAGCTGACCACAGAGGAAATTGCTTTTCCTTTTGAGGTTTGCAAATCTGGATGCATTTATTTTAAAACATGTCATCTCTTTCTAATTCCCTGCAGGCTGCAATTCAAAGAGGACACATCTTGTAAATGCTCCCTTTTATGAGAGAAGACCCCTCCTCACATCCTTCATCCCCACTTCCTCTCATTTTGGGGTTTTAAAAACCAAGCTAATCGTAGATGAGTTTTTAGGTGAGTTTTTCTCCTTATATCGATGGTGTAATTTGTGTTATTTTTCTGGACTTAAATACAGGGTCCGACACACAATGCCCCTTATTTATGAGCTGGTAATCTATACCAAATCTTTTATTACAAAATCATAAGCATGTATGGTTATGATTTTGTAATAAAAGTCATAATTCAAGTCTGGGCATTACTTCTGTCAGACCTGGTATATTTCACTACACTTGAAACTGTAGATGGAAACTAGCATTGGTGACAAAAGGGACAGTGTAACACTTCATTATAAGGACGTGACATCACTATTTAAAATGTTATTTCTTGGGTTTTAAATGGCACTGGAATTTGAACAGCAACCTCTGGTTGTGGTATTCCCAGCACTCTTCCCACATAGGGCACACAGAGGTATTTATATTGCAACTAGAAAAAAGTAACTAGAAGGCAGTGATAAGTTATAATCACCATGGTAACCCAGCAGACTGCATATGGCAAAAATACAGACATATGGTTGGAGTACCACTTAAAATCAAGACAGGCTTTAGCGATCTAGTTCCAGGGAGAAAAAGAGAAAAAACCCAGGCTTATCCACTAGCTCAGTACTTTTTTCAGAGCTCTGTGGTATAAGGGGAAGTTTGAAGGGAAATAATGAGTTAAAAAAAATAAAAAGGAAAGTCCCCTGCCCCGAGGGTCTTGCCCTGCAGTTCAGTTAATGATAAAGTCATTAATTTCTTCGCAGTTTTCCATTTCAGTTAATTAGCCCAACTCTATTCTGTAAGCTCACAGCTGTGCTCGAAACTACAGGAACAAATAAGACACAGTCTCTACCTGGGACAGGAAATTAAAGTCTAGTTTGAGACCGGGTATCATTAAGTCCTAGAGGTTTTTTGGTTTTATCTACTCTTGTTTTTGATGTTTCGAATCCATCCCATCTCAAGGGAAGAGGCGGTACCTCGTTTGTCTGTATGTTTCCAATGTGTAACGCTGTCCCTGACACAGGGTAAAGCTTCAGTAACGGTCCCATGAAGGAATGCATGGCCTTCTCCAGAAAGCCAAGGCTACCTCGGAGCAAACATCTCATCTCCCAGGCGCTACGGCCATACTCTGCGGAACTGACAATTCTCTCTGGCTTTTTTAAGCAGCTATTCTTAATCATAAATCAGAATAACTATTCCCAAATATTGGCAGATTTTGAACTGTGATCCTAATTTATTATCTGAAACATCTCATTTTCTTAGGAACAGTTGTTAAGATTGGAAATCATAGAAACCAGAACTATGATTCCAACTCTAATTTAATCTCATAATTGCCCTTCAATGACAGCACAATAATGAGTTAATCAGTTTTGCTTTGGTCCAGCACTACCAAGTTCAAGAAGATATATACTAACATTCTGAATATGGGTAAATCTATAAAAAAGATTTCTGGCTTCCAGGGCCTGTACAGAAATCATATGGACTTTTAAAAATGTATAAATGTGACCTTTAATACATTTATCACATTAGTTCATGAATTTAATGGAGCATTGTTCATGAAGCATGTGATACCTAACGTAACTCCCTGGCCCAATGAGTATGTAGAAAAGTGTGTTTTTGTTTTGTTTTCTCTTGCAAATAGGGACCGTGTGTCAGAGGACAAGTAGTGCTTTACAGGAGTGGCAAACCTACCTGTCAGGCTGAGCACATTTGCCAAAGGCCAGGGGCAGGGTGTGGGGACTTGGCAAAGGCTGACAGAGCAGGAACCCATAATGGGACCCTACGGACTGGGACACCCAGGATCTCAGGAAATGAGGTTCACCCCTCAACACGTGTACACTGCTCTGAGTGGCAAACTCACTCTGAGGGGAGAAAGACAAAGGTCCAGGCTGGGGGACACTGGTATCAGGTTATATGCTCAAGGGTAGCTAGGAATCCTCCAGTCAAATTTCTTATTTTATATCCATGGGACAAGTCCCCTTGCCTCTGTTTCCTTCGAAAGGTGCACATACACCCTACAGACATGAAATTGGGGACTAATACAATATTAAATGTGGGGAAATGAGACACGGTTCCATAATTCCTTAGCTAACACCTTTGAGGCTCTAATTCAGCCTATTACTAGGTTTTATATTATATAACAACCCCCACAGGGCCTGAGGCAGAACCAGAAACATGAATGTTTCTACAGCCTTCGGTGAAGTGCATGAATATTTGCACTAAATGGGATAAAGCTGAAAAGTTGCCTCATGTTATTTCAGGTCAGGTTTTGTTGCCAAATTGCATGTGTAAAACCTTGGAATTTGCAGATAGTTTTTGACTTTGGAATTGCCAGTGAGGGATTATGAGGCACCCCGCCTCCCATATTACCCCCATCCCCCAGTGCTCATTCATAATCTTCTCCAGCACAGTCTTTGGGCTTAGGCCTGCTCTGCCTGGGGGAATTTACCAAAATGATAAAGGGGCCATATTACAAAAGGTCTATGATGAGGTGGTGGTTACCCAGCCCAGGGACAGGAAAGGCACAGGGCAGAGGCACCAACATATGCCAAGCCTCAGGGGTAAAAAGAGGGGGTTTTTGAGAAATTACGAGTAGTTTGATGGGGCTGGAGCTAAGGTTGGATGTAAGGTCAGGGCAGGACTAAGGGTAGATAGAAGGTCAGAGCCTGACTAAAGATGGATATAAGATCAGAGCATGATTAAGCATGGATGTAAGGTCAGGGCAATAGAAAAGGCAGGCAAGGTAGAGAACGTGGCCTAGGATATCATATAAAATGATTCTTTATTCTGGAGAGTGTTGGGGAGCCATGGACAGGTTCTAAGCGGGCAAGGGACATGACGAGATTTGTGTAATTTTGAAAATCCTCTGGTGCTGTCCCATGAATTGCATCACAAGAAGGGACTTTATTATCATTACCTTTATTTTAATTTTATCAAGAGAAAGGCCATTTGCGGGAAGTATAAAAGAGATTATTGCTTTACCCCCAATATTTGTCTTCCCTTTCTTCCTTAGCAATGCGATCTATGCGTAGCTATACATCTAGGTTAGAAAGTAGTCAAAATTAGGTTTTAAAATAAATCTGTAAGTCCATTAAGTGTACAAGTTCAGTTTAAGATGTGTTCTAAAATTTGCCTTGTAATTGCTGAGAAGGTCCCTGTACTCAGCAGGTAGGAGATGAGACTTCCTTGTACTTAGCAGTGAAGGGAAAAGCTAGCCAGCTTCCAAAAGACAGTTTGGAAGAGGTGTTGATAACCTATAGGAGGGCTGTCGGGAAAAAAACCCAGCCATTGTCAACATAACAAGAACGGTTACATGACTGGATACTTTCCGGACAGCCCTCGTGTACTAGTCAGCATTCGTTCAGCAAAACAGTAAGGATTTATCGTTTAGTTGAAACTCTTTCTAAGTACTGACACATACCACCCTTGTAGTATGGAGGATCACGTGACTGACTCTGGCCCATGGGGTGTGGGTGCAGGGCAGGGCTCGTGCTCCCCTCTCCTTCCTGCTTGCAGGGGTGGAGGCTGATACCAGAGAAGGAGCGTGCGCCAGCAGCCCTGTGCAAACGCACCATCACTCCTAGTTACCTCCTTCTGGACTTCTTTTACGTAATCTTGTTTAAGCCACAGTTTTTTGTGCTATCCTCTGTAGTTGAATCTAATCCTAACCGATATGGGAGTTACTGATAATTTCAGGTTCTGGTGGTAAAGATGCCATCTTCTTTATTGTAAATACTATTAGTTTGGAAAATTTCAAAAAAGATAGGTGCTTTAGTTGCACAAACATAAGCCAAATATACACTTGCTATTTGAACCACAACATATAAAGAATAATTATTCTACAACAACAAAAAAAGATCTGATTTGAAAATGGGCAGAGGACTTTAATACACATTTCTCCAAAGATGGCATACAAAGGACCAACAAGCATATAAAAAGGTGATTGATGTCATTAATCATTAAAGAAACGCAAATGAAACCCACCATCCCCTTATACCCATTAGGATGGCTACTGTTAAAAAAATAAATGAGTGTTGGCGAGGATGTGGAGAAACTGGAAGCCCTGTGCACTGTTGGTGGGAATGTAAAATAGCACAGACACTATGGAAAACAGTATGAACGTTTCCAAAAGAATTAAAAATAGAATTACCATATGATCCAATAATTCCATTTTCAGATATATATCCATAAGAATTGAAAGCAAGGCTTCAAAGAGTTATTTGTACACCCATTATTATTCACAATAGCCAAAGCTGGAAGCAACCCAATTGTCCATTGACAAATGAATGGATATGCAAAATGTGATATAAACATACAATGGAATATTATTATTCAGCCTTAAAGAGAAAGGAAACTGAACATTGTACAGAGGAATCTTGAGATCATTATGCTAACTGAAATAAGTCAGCCACCAAAGGACAAATACTGCATAATTTCACTTACATGAGGCATTTAAAGTGTTCAAATTCATAGGAAAAGAAAGTAGAATGGTGGTGGCCAGGGGCTGAGAGGAGGGGAAAACGGGAACTTGTTTAATGGCATAGAGTTTCAGTTTGGGAAGATGAAAAAGGTCTGTTACACAATGTGAATACACTTAATGCTACTGAAGTTTTACACTTACACACAGTTCGTGGTAATATCTGTTTTTTTAAACCACAATTAAAAATAATGATAAAAACCCTAGCATAATCAAGGAAAAAGATCAGGATAGTTTTTCAGACCCATTTTGTCATGATATAAGACCATTTGGAATTAGAGTATTCAAGATAAATACTCTTAAATCCACAGGTAAGATAATGGATCTTAGATGGTTAAAAGTTGTTCTAGTTTTCTGTACTGACACATGTCCTGATGTGCCTCTGAGGGTGAAGACTTCCATTTCTATCCCTCTTCTTCTTGCCCTGGTTTAAGGGTCACATTTAGCTCTGTGGGTTAGTACAAATGACTTAGTGATGACATGCAAAGCAAAATAATTCTCAACAATAGGGAAAGGATCACAGAATTTTAAGATTTTATTGATTTGTGAAATTCCCCAATTGGAGTACAAGATTTGAAGCAGGGTTTCAAATGAACTTGATAAATTCACTCCTCGTGTGTGGCATAGAATACAGGCTGCTCATTTGGACTACTGAGCCTGTAAATACATTTTAAAGGTTTCACTAAAGGATTCTGGTTTCTTAGAAGTAATTAATAGGTCTAATTGTTTTGTCCAAATCTTGCCAGCCTTAAAAGGCAATCACTCTTTGTCTCCAGCCTTTCCCCAGCAACTTCATTTTCCCAGTGTTTTTTGTTTCTGAATGTTTACGTACCCAGTAGGGTGCATGAGTGGACAATGTAGTTGTTGAGTGCGATATTGTCACATGTCAAGTGATCTTGACGGGAAGACCTATGAAAGCAGTAACTGCATTTTGTTTCTTCTATGACTCTGATGCCAATGCAGTGTTCACCACATCATCATGTGACCATATTGTTGTTTCCGAGTTAACTACCAGGAGTTACCCCTCTCCCAGCAGCCTTGGCTTCCTTACAAGCTGCTTGGAGTGAGAGGGGGCACCTGTCCATGTATTCATTCATTCATTCATTCTTTTAAAAACTCCTTTGCTGTCATTTTAATAGGATTGAGGAGGATTAGGGGACAAATACATGTTTTCTGTCCATCACGTTTTAACAGACTACCATCCAGGGAAAGGTGGCATAGCTGTGGAGTTTGGGAGTGAGGGGTGACAGCGGGTGATATTCGAGAGAGATTTTTTTACCCTGATAAGGATTGGTACTAAATTGAGAAAGCAAAGCAGAGCTTCTGTAGGAATGTAAGAAGCATAGATGCTTCTGCCTAGGACACTTTTAATATACTTTGGTTTCTTTCATCTCTGAATCCACATGGATTTTTAATCTCCACAGAATTGTCTGAGGTGATGGAAATGCTCTTCATCTGAGCTCTGACATGGTAGCCCCCTAGCCCAAGGGGCTGTTAAGCACTTGAAATGTGTGAAATTAAGGAATGGAACATTTAATTTTATGTCATTTTAATCATGTAAATTTAAGTAGCCACATGGGATTAGCATCTCCTGAATTGGAAAGCATAGCTCTTGCTTTTATAATTTGATTTTGTCATTCCCTAATTATTTCATTGTGTCTGCCTGTCACCCCAAACAGACTCTAAGACCCTAAAAACAGTGACCGGCTTGCACAATCATGGCTCACAGTTCACTAGCAGCCCACAACATAGAGCTGGGTTAGAGGTGGGATTACTAATCGTTGTGCTTAGGATGCAAAAGGAAGAACTCTGCACTGGGAGTCAGGAGCTCGGGGTCTGGTTCTGCCACCAACAAACTAGGAGACTTTGGGAAAAGCTATTAATTCACTGATTCATAATTATTGAGTCAAAAATGATCATTAGCAGGGTCCCAAATAATTTATTACCAATTGTGTCTGTTAGGGTTCTCCAGACAAACAGAAAAACAGAGGGACGGTAGAGAGAGAGAGAGAGAGAGAGAGAGAGAGGCTTACGTGTAAGAAATTGGCTCGTATAAATTAGCCCACATGACTGTGGGTGGGGGACAAGTCCAGAATCTGCAGGGCCAGCCAGCAGGTCGAAGACCCAGGGACGGCTGGTAGAATCTTCTTTGAGGGACCTCAGTCTGTTTTTATTTAAGTCCTTCAACTGATTGGATGAGGCCCACCCACAGTACAGAGGGGAATCTACTTTTGTGAAAGTCCACTGATTTAAATGTTAATCTCATCTAAAAAAACCAAAAACAAATAACAAAAAACCATGAGTTTTGTTTCTTTGTTGTTTTCCATTCTCTGTTCCATATATGAGTGGAATCATAGAGTTCTTGGTTTTTTTTCTGTCTGGCTTCTTTCACTTAGCGTGGTGATGGAAAGAGAACTGAGTCCGGGTGATGAACACATAATGCAATGCATGGAGGATGTAATGTAGAATTATGCACCCAGAACCTATGGAATTTTTACTAATCAATATCACCCAATAAATTTAACAATAACAAATAAATAAAATTATATATATATAAACAAATTTTGAACACTGGGGGGAAAAGAACTTTCATAGCCACATCGACACCATAACACCTGGGCACCCTGGCCTAGCCAAGCTGACGGATAAGATTCCCACCACACCAGGAATAGTTGCGTTGTCCAAGTTTGCCAGTGTATTCCTCTTATGGGTAAATGGGACGAGCTGTTCACCCCGCTCAGCTCTGCATTTCCAATGTAATCAAATGGAAAGAAGAGGAATACAGTTGAATGGGAAAAGGTTGGCTCTAGTATCGGAAAGGTCAAGCGAGGAATCTGCACCTCGTATCGTGCAGTATGACTTCAATGACACGTTACATTTAAGCAGCAGTCTTAAACACCTTCATATGCTTCAAAATGCTTTAGACAGTCTCATTTTTCAGTAATGGGTTAAGTGTCATTAAAGAGATCCTTGTTCTTTGAATCAGCTTCTTTGCTGTTGTAGGAAGGCAGGAGCATTAGGATCGTGTTGGCTGATTGATACTGAAGCACCGTGCTGCTGAAATACTGTTGGCGCCTGGATGTGCTGACATGTGGGACTACAGTTAGGCCTCTGAGGAGCCACTCCAATCAGTCACAGTTCCTAAGCTGCTTTTCCGTGTCCTGGATTCATCCTGAAGTCTGACCCTTAAAGAGTTGATGCACTCCAGGCACTTGGCACTTGAGTAGAATTTGATTCATTTTTCACAGGTGGAGATTCTTTCTGTTCTTTCCCAGTTTTTTCCCCAAAGATTTTTCTTCCTCTAATGATGATACGTCCCAGTCATCACCACATCAGTTATTCTTTTAGTTCTCTTTTGAGGAACGCCTCAGCGACATTGATCCCACCCACTGGCTCATTCACACTTCTGTGATTTGAAACTGTCCTTCCAACATTTTCAGTTGATGTTTCAATGGAGGTTCCTCTGGGCTTGGGAGAGATAGCAGAGTCCTCAATTTCACTTCCCTCGGTCCAGTCACTGTCACTGGTGACGGCGTTCCTGCCAAAGCCACTCTAGCCTCTAGACGACCGCACAGGGAGTAGGTCTGGGGGTGCGCATGCTTGGTGAGGTCCTCACCACCCAGCTCTTCTCTGAACGAAAAAGGTTGAAGACTTTCTGGGAAAATGATCTTCTGTGATACTGTCCTTAATTTTGGGAAGACGTGTCCCATCAGTAATGACAGGTCTTTGTCTAATCAGTCATCTGCTTTGGAGGGGAGTCGCAGTGCCATGGGTGTTTCTCCCCTTGAGAAGCACTTACCTGTCTGAAAACAGTTCTCTCCTCACCTGTTCAGCTGAGCTGATGTTCAAGGAATCCTCGAGTTTGCTGAACGTTAGGTATTTGTCTTGCTGATTTCACTGTCCTGCGAATGCCATGGTCCTTAGCATTCTCTGTCTGAGTGACTACTGGGAACACCACATGTATCTGCGCTAAGCTCTAAGCTTTTCAACTTCTCTTCCAAACTCTGCTCCAGCACCCTTAGTGAGAGAAGGGTCACTCTTCAAAGCTTTCCTTCAATGGATCTGGTTAGTATTTAATTTCTGCTCATTTTCCCTTCCATGGGCTGTTGTTAGACTTGACTTAGCCTCCGAAGTCTGTGGGGCTGGGGCATTCATAGGGACAGCTGGGGCAGGTGGCTTCAGCTCCAAAGTTGGCCAGGTTAAAGGATGCCTTTGGGTTCAGTGACACTGCTGACTGATTTACTGGTAGACTACTCAGTCTGTTGTCATCAGTTCATTCTGTTCCTAGAGTCTCTGCCCCAGCTCTTCTCTTTGTTTCTTGCAGAATACATTACTTGCATTTGTATCATTTAGTATTGAGGTCCGAAGTTTCTCTGTTTGTGACAGGGGCCCACCCTTTGCGATCTTGTGTCCTTGGTGAAGAGCTTGAAATAGAGCTGTCTGCTTGCTTTCTTGGCTGTCAAGGAGTTGCACCACATTTTGGGAATCTTTAAACCCAGGTGCATCCTTTCGTGTGCCTGTGTGGGACTTGATCTGCAGGCCGGGCTTCTGGATTTCTGACAGTTGATCGTTGAATCTTGGATTCTTGGAAGTTAATTCTTTAAACGCCTTCAGAAACATTTCCTTTACTTTTTCCATTTCATCAACTGGTTTCTCCTTTCCTCTTCCTTCTGTCTATCCATGGACTTCAGAAATTCTTCCCCTTTTGTATTCTGCATTTCACATTCCTCAGAGAAGATGACCGACGGGCGGGCTTGCAGCCTGAGGCCGGCTAAGCTGCAGCTGCTCCTGCAACATGTCCGTCTCACTCACTCTCATTCCTAGGCTCTTCCTGGGGCTGCCACAGAGATCAGTGAGCCGAGGAGAAGCCGGCATTCCCCATGCACCGGGGCCGCATTGTTCGGACAATCATCAGGGAAACCTCCGTCTTCGCTGGCACTGGGCTTGGGGACCAGTGGGCACAAGGGCCGTGCTCTTGCTCCCCCTGACACCCCCCACCGCCGCTGCGCGCTCCTCGTTTCCTGGTTGATTTTAGGAGCTCTGAATAGATGAAGGATGTTATCATTGGTCTATGTAAGGGGGGAGAGGGGAGAAACAACCCTGAGTTTTTTCTGTTGCTAAAAGGGGAGGAGACTTCCCCCACCTCATTTTTTACAGCATTTCCTTGGAAACAACTAGTACTTATTTATAAACCCTTCCTCTGTCTCTTTGATGTGTGTGTAAATCTTTTCAGAGGCTAAATAAGCCTCCTCCCAGCCTTACAACACAAGAATGTTTCTCTTAAGGACTTGGGGCCCTCTTTTTCAAATGCAAATGTCACGGAAGACAGTGCCTCTAAGTTCCAGTCACTGTGGGAGGTTAACCTGGGATCCTTGCTCTTGTCATGGAGACACAAGTTTTATTTTTCCTTCAGATAAAGGCAGTTAACTAGCACCGATGACATCCCACTTACCAGGTGGACACTTAACAAATGGTGTCGTGAAGTCCTGATACAAGAGAGCACATTACTGTGAATCCCGAGGACCTGTGAGTGGTGAGGTGCATCTGCCAGGTGACACAGAAAAGGCGGGGTTTCTTTCTGTCTTTGCAATGTCCTATGGCTATCACCTGCGGGGCGTCTGGCGGCCCGTTCTAATGCGAATTCAGTAACAAACCTGTCTTACTGTCTACATTTGTGGAGATTTCCTAGGATGATATGAGATTTTATTTTATTTTTGAAAACTTTTTTTGCCAACAGTTATGCTATAGGTTCCAAAGTGGTTTTATGTTTTGTTTATTTGTGTGTGTGTGTGTGTGTGTGTGTGTGTGTGTGTGTGTGTTTTGATGTGCAGATGTTCTGTATATGCAGGTCTATCCATCTTTTTCTCTTGATGGTTTCTTTTAGTGCTTTTACTCTCAAAAAGTTCTTCTCATCCTAAGAATGAATATATAGTCTTCATTACTTTTTTCTTGTCTTTTATAGTTTTAATTTTTTACATTAAACACTCTAGGGCAGGGGTATCCAATCGTTTGGCTTCCCTGGGCCACATTGGAAGAAGACTTGTCTTGGGCCACACATAGAATACACTAACACTACTAATAGCTGATAAGAAAAAAAAGGCCCCAAAAATCTCATAATGCTTTAAGAAAGTTTATGAATTTGTGTTGGGCCACATTCAAAGTCATCTGGGGCTGCATGTGGCCTGCGGGCCACGGGTTGCATAAGCTTGCCCTAGGGCATTAGGAATACATTTTAGTGTATGGGGTAAGGTATATATAGTACCATGTTCCTTTCCCAAAAATCTGTTACCAATTATCAGACACAATATTTAACTTCTTCACTATGAAGATTATACTTATGAAAATTATACTGGTCTGATGAGGTGATGTGGAACTGGCAGTGGCCTTAAATCTTGTCAGTCCCCAGAGGGTTAAAGCTAAGCCCGCTGTAAAGAATTACAGCCAGGCCCACTGCAAAGGGTTAAAGCCAGGTCCACCGCCCAGGTTTGACCTTGGTACAATCAGTCCATTGCTGGGGTTGAGGAATTCCTGGGGCTGACAGTTACTGCGCATGTACCGCCTTATGTAACCATGAAAACCTAAACAACTGCTACGGGGCAGATCGGCAGGATGCCACTTTTGTTTGAGTACGTATATATAGTCCCAGGTGTGCAATAAAGTGGCTTGCTTGCTGGTGTGTTTATGGTCCCCCATGTCGGCTCCGCGTGTGTTTTTTCAATTGGGTGTACCACCGCCGAAACCTGCCCTGCCTGGAAACCTTGGCAATGACATTTGGCGTAGTCAGCAGGATAAAGTGAGTACTAGCCCCAGCGCCTCTGAAGGTCCCTGGGTGGAAGAAATGTGGCCTCCTACCTCTCTATGGTATGCGGTGGCCACATATCTGGCCACATGGACAACTCTGAAAGACTGGGATGAGATTAGGCCAACACCTGGGGATATCAAGAAGGCCCTGGAATCTATGGAGCCGAATGTTCTGCTGGCACACCGGAAGGTGGCTGGCTGGGTAGCCTGGATGTTTCTGGTAGTGCTGTGGCACACCAGCCAGGAGATGTAGGAGCAAGCTCAACAGGTAGGCCAGTTGCAGCGCCGGGAGGAAACGCTGGGGGAGCGCCTGGCGGCTGCTGAACATATGCTACAGGGCTCGGAGGGGTCTGTACACTCCTCCAGGGGCAGGTAGCCCGACATCTATATTGCAGGCTCGCTCCTTAGTGCAATGGAAGGTAGAACTAGAGCAGCAAATGGGCTGGGGGGTCAGCCACAGGGGGGCCCCCCAGGCCAGGCAGCATACAACAATGACTGCTGAATTATGGGAATTGATGAAGCAGGTATGGCAAAGGGCTGGGGAAACGGTACCTGGCTGGCTATTGAGATTATGGGATGAGGGGGTGGAAGGAACAGAGTTGTCCCCTGATGAAATGTCCCATCTGCCCTCCATTACAGTACTCCCCTCCTTGAGACAAAGGCTACAAAACATAGCCCACACCAACCATGATGCAGGGAATCACTCCCTGATCAATTGGGTAATGGCAGCAGCCCGAACAGTTTGGGCAGATGCCGGTGAATTGCCTGAGACTGTGAGCCACTGGTCCACGTACTCGGACCTAGTGAAAATCATACGGGAGATGGGCATGCGACAGACGATGTGTTGGGTACACTACAATAGTCCTGATGAGGAGGTTTTCACCACTAGAATGAAGGACCTCATCCTAGTGTCAGGACCCCCAGGAACGTTCAGGACGAAGGCGGCTCTTTGGCTCCTTATGTAGATCGGCAGGTGCATGAAGTAACAGCTGCCCTAGCTCGACTGGGGGATGTGGAAGTGAAGCAAAAGGAAAAAGGCAGCCAGGTGAGGCCGCTACGGGGCCCCAAGGGGCCCCCACCCAAAGGACGCCCGAAGAATAAAGGGGCTCAAAAGGGTGGCATTCACCCTGCAGTGAGAGTGAGCTGAAAGCAGATGTGTTTTGGTCTATTAGCTGTGGGAGTAGCCTCAGAGAACATAGAGCATCAGCCTACGGGGGTGCTGCTGACTCTGTGGAAGCAGCTGGAACCTGAGCAGCAGTTTACTTATCTGCCGGCTACAACACCCCAAATTTGGGAGCTGAGACTGACTAATTTTTACCCAGACTAGGGGTCTGGCCAAGGTACCCGGCTGAGGGGGGACCCGGGGGACCGGAGGCCACATGTTGAACTTGCTATTTACTGGTCCCCCCATAATGTGCAGCGGGTACTAGCCCTTGTGGACACTGAAGCCAATAGCACGTTGTTGTATGGAAACCTGGATCGCTTTAGCGGTCCTACGGCCACCATGGAGGGATATGGAGGCCGGATGATACGGGTCAAACAAGCAGTTGTGACCCTGAGCATAGGGCGATTGCCCCCACAAGACTATAAAGTCTATGTCTCCCCTATCACAGAATATATTCTAGGGGTGGATGTGCTGCAAGGACTGGTGATTTCGACGACGATGGGAGAATTTCGCCTGCGTACGCGAGTGGTGAAGACTATTGTACTGTGGCATCCCCATCATGCCCCCTTGGTATTGCCCCAGGCTACCCGTGTTGCGCATACAGAGCAATATCGGCTACCAGGAGGGCACGAAGAGATTGGTCGTACCATTCTCAAGCTTGAAGAAGCCCAGATAATCCGCCCAACGCACAGCCCTTACAACTCTCCTGTATGGCCAGTGAGAAAGCCTGACGGCGCCTGGCGAATGACTGTGGATTATCGGGGGCTGAACAAGGTGACGCCCCCGTTGTATGCAGCAGTGCCCAATGTAATGGATCTGATGGACAAACTCACACAGGAACTGGGACAGTGTCACTATGTTGTGGATTTGGCAAATGCCTTTTTCTCCATAGATATAGTGCCGGAGAGCCAAGAGCAGTTCGCCTTCACGTGGGAAGGACGACAATGGACTTTCCTGGTGCTTCCCCAAGGATATCTGCACACTTCCACCCTGTGCCACGGACTGGCGGCTCAGGACTTGGCCACCTGGCGGAAGCCAGCAGGGGTCCACCTGTTCCATTACATTGATGACATAATGCTAATCTCTGATTCTCTTGCAGAGCTCGAGACTGCGGCCACCAGTCTACGAGAAGCCCTGGACACCTGGGGGTGGGCTGTCAACGAAGACAAGGTTCAGGGGCCTGGGCTGTCTGTCAGATTCTTGGGAGTTGTCTGGTCATGTAAGACTAAGGTTATGCCGGAGGCAGTCATATCCCTGGCCGACAACAGTGAAGCAATTGCAGGCCTATTTGGGTTTGTTGGGCTATTGGAAGGTGTTTATTCCTCATTTAGCCACTTTAATTCGCCCCTTGCATCACCTGATATGGCGAGGGGCTACTTGGGATTGGAACCCAGAGATAGAGCAGTCATTTCGAGCCACCAAGTAGGCAGGGGCTCAAGCCCAAACCCTACAGGTGGTTGACCTACCCTACCGTTCCTTGTAACGGTGTCAGTGGATGACAATGGGTTTGGATAGGGCTTGTGGCAGAAACATGGGACTCATACAGTGCCCATTGGTTTCTGGTCTCAGTTGTGGAAATGGGCGGTAGCCCACTATTCCTTATAGAGAAACAGCGAGCTGCTATTTATGCTGCCCTTTTGGGCCTGTGAGGCCATAACAGGTCCTAATCCTGTGACCATCCAATCAAGGAATCCGGTAGAGGGCGGGTTGTGGTCTTGGTTACAGATGCCACGGACAGGGA
This sequence comes from Lyroderma lyra, assembly GCA_004026885.1. Taxonomy (NCBI): domain Eukaryota; kingdom Metazoa; phylum Chordata; class Mammalia; order Chiroptera; family Megadermatidae; genus Lyroderma; species Lyroderma lyra. The sequence goes on along the minus strand of PVJL010015534.1, from coordinate 1,579 downwards.
CAAGGCCCTTACCGGCCACATTGTTGTCACAAGATGGACACATTGCCTGTATTTTACCTGAGGGTAAAGATCTTCCTTTAATGGTGTCACTGTCTGCTTTGTCCTACCGCCCAGGCTAACGGCAGGCAATAGTACTCTGTCCTGGGCACATATGTTTGCTCAGGTGCACAGTGTTTCCCACTGCTGGATCTGCATGGAAACACCGGTGGAGGCAGCTGAGGGCCTTCCGTGGCGGATCCACCCGGCTTCCCTACACAGCTGGGCGCGGTTACATACATGGAGCAGCACCGCTGACTGGGACCAACAGCGCCGGGCAGTGGACAACTTGCTCCGCAAGGACCGTAATAACCACCCCCCTCTCTTTGGTTATGCAATGACTAATGGGTGGGGTTGGGTGGTGGGGGAACATGTAAAACTATGGGAAAAAGTCCCGTTGTGAATAGAACAACACCGCTCAGCTGCTAATCGTATCACTGGGTGGGTGCCCCCACACTTGTGTCAAAATGTTACCCCTGTTCTGAGTCCTCGTACTTGGTGGAATTCCTTAGGATCCACCTGGCGGTGGGTACTAATGATCCTAGAAATTATTGCTAGCAGTCTGGGAGTCTTGCTGTGCCCTATATTGCTGCTGTGGGCTATGGGCTCAAGGATATGCATTATGGGCAATGTCCTGTGTGGCGGCCCTGTAGGGGTGGAGTGTCAGTCCCCAGAGGGTTAAAGCTAAGCCCACTGTAAAGGGTTAAAGCCAGGCCCGCCGCCCAGGCTTGACCTTGGTATAATCAGTCCCTGTCTGGGGTTGAGGAATTCCTGGGGCTGACAGCTACTGCGCATGTACCGCCTTATGTGACCATGAAAACCTAAACAATTGCTACTGGGCAGATGCGGCAAGATGCCACTTTGGTTTGAATACGTACATACAGTCCCAGGTGCGCAATAAAGTGGCTTGCTTGCTGGTGTGTTTATGGTCCCCCATGTCGGCTCCGCGTGTGTTTTTTCAATTGGGTGTACCACCGCCGAAACCTGCCCTGCCTGGAGACCTTGGCAATGACAAATCTGAAGACATAGACTCTCAACTCAGGTAAGTGACAAGAGAAGCATTCTGAGATGTCCTAATCAAATTACAGCAGGTGGGGAGCTTACTCAGTTAACAGAGCTGCTCCCCGAGACCAACCAAAGACTGTTCCCTTTCCCAAATGCATGGTGGAACTTAGAATTAAATTGCAGGCAGCTGTTTTCGCAATTATCTGGAGAGAAGAGCAGGCCACCAGATGCCACTGCATCCTGCTGACGCATGACCTTTCCAGATGGTTGCCCACAAGCAATCCAAGTGCAGGAAGCCGTTCTTCCTTACAGACTATGCACTTGTCCCAGAACTTTCTCCACTTCACCTTCTCCTGCCCCCTTTATCTGTAGCCCATGTACACTCTTTTAAAACAGCTACATCTTTCTTCTCCAAACCCATTGTATAAAAGAGCTGAATCGTGTGCAGGCTATCTTCTCCATCCATCCCTCCTGCTGGTAGTTTAGACTACACAACCAGGACCCAGTCCTTTTCCTGACTAGCATATGGCTCACTAAA
>PVJL010015533.1:10210-24042 GCA_004026885.1 Lyroderma lyra | reverse complement strand
GGGGAAGGGCGGGGAGGTGGAGGGATAAGGACGGGGGAGAAGGGAGTGCGGGAAAGGAAGGCTGAGTCACAGGTCAGAAGGCTTGGGGCAGTCAAATGCCATGAAATCTGTCTGTTAGTGCAAAAGAAGGATTGCTTCGTTTCCACTGAATCTGAGATCCTATCAGCGAGGTAATCCACAAAATTTAGTGGAAGTTATTGGTAGAGAGGTAAATCCGTACGAGGCGGCCTGTGGTGGAAAGATTGGGCAGGTGGGCAGAGGACGGGCTAATAGATGTCAAGTGGAGAATGAATGAAGTGCCATTCACTATTTAAAGTCAGCTTTGTCCCTCCCCTTGCTCTGTGACCCCTGAAATGTTTGCTTCGTTTCTGGGGAGCCAGGAAATCTGCTCATGTGACGGCTGAGACTCTCAGTGGGCTATGATTCTTATTGAGTAAAATATTGTAAAGGATGATGGATAACCAGCTCTCTGTCTCTTAACCTGAAAACTTGCTGCTGAAGGGAACAATGACAAAGTATCGTTTCCCTGTTCGCCCTGAACGATCCAGGCTGGCTCCCCGGAGTGATGGGATTTGGTGGCTGATCGCTCACGTCTCCATACCCCTTGCCTTGTAGACAGATTTTGTGAGGATGGGCCTGACTCGCTTGGTCATTGCACAAGCTTTCGCCATTCCCTCTGGCTGTGCGTAGAGACAGTCTGAGGATGTAGACAGGAGCCTCCAGAGAGTTCTTGGAGACCCCAGGTTGGTGCCATTTAAAATAAGACAGGCTGAGGCACTGAGTTACAGACTGACAGGAACATTAGCCCCAGGACACAGACAAGGAGACTTAATCTGTCATTTCCATCTCTAATTTCCATTATTCTCTGATCATCACTGTCTACGAGATCCCATTTTGGACACTAATAAAATAATGGAGCAACTGTTAGGAGCTGGGCGGGGTTGGGGGGAGTAACTGTCATGAGGAGAGTGGAACCAGGAGTGATAAACAGCATGAGTTTATATGTATATAAAAAAGTTTCCTCATCAAGTGACAAGGTAAATAAAAAGTGGAAGATGTCATACATCTTGATTCAAATCAGGGATCCCATGCCATGCTTCCTTAAATGATTCTTACAAAATTAATCGAAATCGATTTGAACGTGAAGACTGTCACTGGAATTGATTAACTGCCCAACAGATTGCCAACTAATGGTATGTATTGGAGAATTATGGAAAAATCAATGGTAGGCCTCGTTTTCCTGAATATTTTACGTAATGTTCCAGAAGGTGGAGGTGAGCAGCAGGTGTGGGTATTTACGTTTTCCACTTAGTATTTGCATATTGCATACATTAAAATAGCTGAACATTTGTTTACAGTGGAACAGCCAAATCCTAGGCCAGTAATAGTTAAAATAAATTCCCTTGTGAAAAGCCTAGGTTAATGTACCAGAAGAAAAGTAGCAATAAGCATTCATGACTTGCAGACAGGAAAGAAAATTGATCGAGGACACTAATACAAAAAATTACTGATGCATGCTTCTGTGAGGCAGGGAGTTACACCTGCAACTTCATTCAGCCTCTGCCTCGTGCACTACTGTGCCTGGACCCGTGTGTGTGCATGCCCTGATTTGTTTATGGAAATCCTCGCTCAACCATTTATTCTCCCATTCATGTTTCCCACAAATCTTCACTCCATTACCCGTTGTCGCCCAGATTATAATAGGTTACTAACTATAAGAAAAATGTGGTATCTGTTCTGGAAGAACTAATCATCTAGATAGAGAGATAGGCACATAACAGAAAATTACAATGAATCCTAAGGACTATTAAAATAAAGGTGTGAGCAAAGGTCTATGGGATTACAATTTAAGGGATGACTTATCTGACATCTAAGAATCTGGAACAGGGCTACGTGGAGAAGTTAGATTTTGAACTGCTCTATTTAACAAGTAACAGAGGTAATTCTGAGCAAGGGAACAGCATGTGTCAAAGTATAGAGATATAAGAAGCAAGGTTTCTCTAGGAATGGCACATAAATAGCTCAATGTAACTGCGAATGCAATTTACAGAGATAGGGGAAGAGGCTGATAAGGTGGGTAAGGAAGGACTAGATCTCGGAGAGCTCTTGCTTACTTAGGCACTGGGCATTAGAGCTCCATGTGCATGCCCCTAGAATTGTTAGCAGGAGGGAGAAGTTCCAGCGTGCATGTGTACTTGGTGGGATATACCAAATACACATACATGTGCACATTTTTTCTGAACCCTCTGAAATAATTTAAAACAATGCCAAGAAGAAAACCAAAGAAACAAACTAAACGAACACACACAATTTCTTGAAACAATCTAAAATTATATTGATCTGGTTCTAGAAAAAGCATAGTCCTAAAATTATCCTGTAAATAAAATCTTTCAAGATCAAATAGCATAGAATGACAGAGAATTAGGGACTGTAGGTACAAGGCATACCAATCACAGGGATTACAACCACTTTTTTGGTGACTCTGGTTTGGCCAAAAATGGCCTGGGAGAAGCAAGGCAGGTTGAGGCCTTTGTGTGTGGACCTGGGTGGTGAATGAAGTCATTCACTCAGGTGACAGGATTCAGGTGGCAGATTGTAAAGTCATTGAACTCTTACACAAGACACAAAACATAAAAATAGCTTCAAAAAGATTTAAATGAAGTCATGGATGACAGATTTCTAATGAGTCATTAAAAGAACATGGGGTGTTTGAGGTTAGGTCCTTGGTCTTTGAGGTTGGCAACAAAGTCATGTCCTACCGCAGCATCCCTGGTGACTTGGTCCCCTGATGGATGCAAGGTTCCTACCCCAGGGTGGGGCTTTATCATGACTTCCGTCTAACCTGAGTGAATTCATTGAATAGCTCCCATCCCCATAGTTGCTTAGACACAGCCAGGGACCATTGGAATCTGATTTGTTTGCTAGGGCAAAAGGACAAATCACAGATTTTCACAGATGAGAAGTGAAAACAGTAAATGTGGGTGGTGGAGGTGAGAAAGATTGCTTTACGCAAAAACGTTAGAGCAGGAAAAACAAATTTATTTAGCTACTTTGGAGATTATTAAGAAAGGCTGTAACGGTGGGGTTTTCTGTTAAATTAAAAGTGGACCCAGGGGCCTCTGGATACATTTTTCAGAACACCACTATTAGATTAAATTCATGCATTTAAGATCCCCGGTAAATAATAGTCTGATTTCTTATTCTGGCATCTCAGATACAGAGGGCAACTCCAAGGAGATTCCCCACTAGAAAACTATCACATTTCACTCGATTTCAGTGCTGAAGGATGGTGACAGAGTGATAATTCATGACACAGGGAGATGTCTGCTATGGAAGTGAACAGGTATTTCTCCGAGGTTTTAGAAGCTGTTGTCAGGAACGGTCCTGCTCATCGGGGCCACCCCTCCTTACACCACCCACTCAGGAGGCAACACACTTACCGTGACATCTGCAGATCAGCACACGTGCCCGTGCACACACGCAGCACCCATGCACAGCACACACGGCCTTCATACGTCCTTTCCCTTGTCCCAGGTGCTTGTTGTGCTGTCCTATTTCTACACCTCCCTGCCACTCACCCTCCTGGGGGAGACCGCTTAGGGCTGCTAACTCTGTGTGAGGAGTGAACGCCCCACGCTACAGAATCCAGTTTCCGTTCCAAGCAAGAGTGAGGATGGGTGTTTGCATGGTTGGCCTCGGCCTCTCTGTCTTGCTCAAAAGGCAGGCTTGACAGGTGGATTTATTCGGGCCTGCCTGAACGGTGCCACCCTACCACCTCCCTGCAGACGGCTCACAGAGTAATGGCTGGAGCTTGGGGGCAGGATGCCTTGCCGCTGGGTCCTGGGTCTTGAGCGGAAATCAGCCACTACTGATCGTTCAGAAGCATCCCAAACCCATCCTCCTGCTGGCCACCTGGAACCGAACAGGAACTTGCAATCAAAGTGCCGACACGGAGCCCTTGCAGGACAGTGGCTGGAGTGCTCAGGTGCAACTCTGACGCCACGCCCTGTCCCGGGCTGCATTTGGCCTTCTGTGACCTGCCCAAAGGCTCTTCAGAAATGATTCAGATGGGGTCAGACAGTCCTATGTGACATATGACCTTTCTGGACTTTTCTTTGCCCACTTCTATAGCTCATCGTCTGACTTTTATTGCCCTGCCCACATACCAGTGTCACTGACGCCCCATTTGCCTTCCTCCAACCCCTCAGACAAGACTTGCGGGCCAGCCCGCCACCGCTCTTTCATTCCCAGGGACCCTGCTCCCCCGCCCCGCAGCCCCGACTTGGCAGCCTGTGCCCAGCTCTGCTCGTCGCCATGCTGTGCACAAATGGGGTCACCTCCCCATTACCTGTTTTTATTCTCCTTTCCTCTGCTTCTCTCTCTCTCTCTCTCTCCCCCACCCTTTCTCTCTCTCTCTCTCTCTCCCCCCCCCTCTCTCTCTCTCTCTCTCTCTCCCCCCCCCTTTCTCTCTCTCTCTCTCTCTCCCCCCCTCTCTCTCTCTCTCTCTCTCTCTCTCTCTCTCTCTCTCTCTCTCTCTGTGTGTGTGTGTGTGTGTGTGTATGTACGCATGTGTGCCGGCCAATCTTCCCAATTATTCCTAATGTATTCATGTATTTCTAATAAGGGTTTCCAGTGTATTTATTGAGCCCTTTATTCTCATTCTTCTTTTCTCCCCTCCCTTTTCTTTACCTCCCTTCCTTCTCTCCCCGCAGGTATCAGGGAAGTGTGACTTTCCTTTATCCCACCAATTTCAAAGGCAAAGTGAATGAAGGGAGCTGTTAGAATTCGACCCGAGGTTCCCAGGTCCTTCCCTCTCCAGAAACCCTGCTGTAACCTAATTGCAGCTGAAATATTGCCCCGTGGAAGGACCCCTCCCTGGGTGAGCAGGCAGGATCTGGGTGGTAGAAAGGAGACCTCCACCTACCAGGACTCCTCAGATGGGCTCAAGGCCACCCAGTCCCCCAGTTGGCTTGGGGAGCTGCACCTTGTTCTCAGGGGTTTTCTCCAGTGAAAACATGTTTAACTTGACCCATTTTCACAAAATGCGTGTGGCCAGTCAGCTGAATACAGAGATGTACTTCATACGTGGCAGACAGACATCTGGCCGAGAAAACAATTGAGGGCTAAAGCCTGGCTCGTGCCCACCAGGGCGAGAAAACTCTGACGCAGAGGCTCCAGCTGTCCAGATGGGTGCCTCTCCTTAATTTGCACTGAGCCTTATGAGCTCGTGCTGACCCTGGCTGCGTCATTTTAGGTAATGCCCTTTGGTCCCCTCTTAGAGGCAACTGTAATCTTCCTGGTGACTCAGGATGACACAGAAGCACAACATGCCCTAGTAATGGACTCCCTGATGCCAGTTCATGGAGCAGATACGTAAGAGTCATCTGGGAGCCTATTTTAAGTACTGATTTCTGACCTACCCTTAGAGATTTTCCTTTTGTAGGTCTGGGAGCGGGCCCAGAATCTGTACATTTGACAAGCTCTTCTCAGTGATTCTGAGGCACAGGCAGACTTAGGACCCCTTCCTTAGCAAGATGTGGTGACTCCAAACCCCTCGGGAGGGTGCCTTCTAGCAGTGTACTGTCCCCTCCGATGAAAATAAGAACTCGTTTGTGGACCAGTGGCTGAGTACATCCTAAAGGATCCTTGCATTTTACTAATTGAAAAACAGAGGGCCAGAGGGCTGAAGACACTTGCTCAAGGTCATGTGGCTGGTGGCCAGGCTTTATGGTGACAGGAGGGTGGGCGAGATGAATCCGTCGGGTAAATTCAGATTTCAAAGAGAGCACAATGTGAAGAGCATGTGATGCTCTGATGCTCCATAGATGAGAAGTGGCCATTCGGTGGTCCCCACCTGCTGCTTGCCTCCTTCCTCTGGGGCTGAGGAACCCATCTTCAGCCCACCCTTCCCCCAGTGACAACCATCTGCAGTCCCCCGATAGTGCTACCCACCCCCCCAGAGGAGGGTGCAGCCACCACCGAGTTCTCTCTGATGAGTCCAGTCGCTGCACAAAGAGGCTTATTTTAAACAGGGCCGGAGGCGGCAACACTCACAATTCCTCTAGCATGACCACAAGGGTGAAAAAAAAATCACCCTCAATTTACCCTCCCATCTGCTCAAGAATGGAAGATAAATTGTTTCAATTTTATAGAAATGAATGTTTCATGTCTTGCCCATGCTTTCCCATAGTGTCCTGAATTTCTATATCCCACCCAGCGCGCGGTGTTTTCCACGAGCCGTGCTCTCCGGACCGTCAGCTTCCTGGGGTTCGGCCTCAGAATGTAGGTTTGCGAGTGCTGCCACTCCTCTAGCTTTGGTGAGTGTGGCTATTTACCTTCCTCTTCAAAATAAACAGAAAACAAAGCCACCCATTATCCCATGCTCAGAGGAAACGACCATTACTATTGGGGCATATTTCTCCCCAATTTCTTTTCCTGTGCACCTAAAGCTTTGCTCCTTCCCACCCACCCCCAATTCTGTGCATATTTTTGTTCACTTTCATAATTTAACAAGGAGCATGTATTATTTTTATAATCACAACATTTGGGGGAGAAGATAAAAAAGAAAACTTTGAAAGTGTCTTTGTGGTACATTGTTTCTCTCAAAATTTTTTTCCTGGGGTCCAACTTAAAACCCCCAATTCCAACCTGATTTTGGAAGAAAGAAGGTAGTTCAGAAGCAGTAACCCCCACGTGCAGCACCATATTTGATGCAGTGCAACTTCAATGTCACTGAAGACTTTGAACAGTCTCTTCTATAAAGCTGATTAATAGCTGTCATTTATTAGGCATGTAATGCTGGGCTCAGTTTTTTGTTTTTTTTTTAATATCATCACCAATCTTGATGAAAATCTTACAAACTGGTTAGGAGGTGAGCAGTTAATCGTGTTTATTCTACCTACGACTTCTGTGGAAACAATTTCAGTAAAAGTCATTTTAAGGTTTATTCTTCCTAGTTAAGTATTTTGGATGCTTGTTCAAATGCTCATGGTTGTAATTATCTTTTCCTAATTTTAACTTTACATAATTTCAGAAATTGGAGGGCACACATTTTGTCACTGTACAGTTTGGTCTTTCACTTTTATCTTTTTTCTTTATGTAAAAGCAATACAAGTAATCGGTAAAAAACAAATCTAGGAAAATAAAAACACAGAGAGTAGTAAAGGAAGAACACCCAAGCCACCTGAAGTGTCATCCCCTAGAGAGAACTCGTTCTGAGCTCTCATTTGGCTTATTTAGGTGTAATATTTCTTGAACAAAAATTGCATCGTATTGTTATGTTTTTTGCTTTGTCATATATCCATATGTGCAAATGTATGTATATGCACACACACATACACGCATATACACATATATTTACAATGAGAAAGGTGTCTGTTACATGTGGGGCTCAGTGGTAGGGTGACCAGTCACCCAGTGGAGAACAAACTGCTGCCAACGTGTAGAGTCTTTTCCTTAAACCATGATGCAGCTCAGCGATGGGGTCATCGCTTCCTTCCCTCACTCTCCTTCCCACCAAGTTTCTGAACCCCTCCACACACACAAGGTTTTCCACTTCAGGAGCTACAGCCCAAACCAGGTTTTCCAGTCCAGATTGGCCTTTGGATCTAACACCCTGGCTGGAGGAGGGGCCCCAGGCTGCAAAAGGAGGCTGTGAAGAGCAGCTCAAAGGCCCAGGGCCACAGCAGCCCATGTGGGGCTGCCCAGACCACAGTTGTCCACGTGAACTTTCTCCCATTCTGACATACAGCAGAGGTTCCCTTGTTTGTGACCACATGAGAAAAGAAAGGGGACTTTCACTGGGGTGAGCGCTCACTACTGTGGGATGGCCACAAATGGGGACATATTCCACTCCAAGAGATACCTGCCTGGAGTTGAGTTCACGTCGCTGTCAGTGAGCCCTAGTTCTCTGTCCACACTGCCCGTACTCTGCCCTCCAGGCGCAGTGGTAATAGTGGTGCAATTAATATTAGTAATAATAATAGCCGACACTTACAGAGTCCTTGAGATGCACCAGCCACACTTCTAAGTACTTTCCATGTACCTACCAATTTAATTCTCATTTCAACACAGCACTGTGAAGAAGAAACTATTTTTGTCTTTATTTCACAGGTGAATCTGTTGAATATTGTAGCAGTATTGAGTCTTATAGGTAAGAAAAGAGAATTTGGTCCCTGAAGAGAACTTGTTCTTGCCAAACCCCTCAAGGGCTACCACTCTGGGAGTCTCAAAATGAAAGCAGAGAGAAGCTGCAATTCAGCCTTGAGGCCCCGGGGGCCGGGGATCGGTGAGTGGATGCCGAGATCAGAGCAATGCCAAGTCTGCAGTCAGTAGCTCAGCATCTCTTTCAGAAGGATATGGAGTCCTACAGAAAGTGACAAGTGACTACTGCAGGTCTGAACACTGTAAACGCCATTGGCTGCGGCCCAATCCTAGTAAAACAACAAAAGCACTCAGCCACATCCTGGGAGCCCCAGGGTGGTAACTGAGGTGGGGAGGGCGGTGGGGTGGGCGGCGTGTCTTACCAAGTAGCTCCATCCTACGGCTGGCGTGAAATCACAACCATGGGTTCAAGTTCAGACGGCCTGTTGTAGCGGAGGGCGTGGCCCACCCTGCACCGTGGACACTACGCGGGATTGCATTTGCCTATTTACTGGAGGCTAAAACACCTCGGCAGGTCCTTGCTATTGGCAAAGATTTCAGGGCCCTCCCCCAGTGGGTCAGGAGTGACATCTTCACGTTTGAAGGATGGGGTCATCCCTATTCCCCAAGCTACTTGGCCTAGGGAGAGGATAGTTTGGGACATGTTTAGAGGTTTTTCTCCCCAGATATTGTCTTGGATAGTCTTAACCAGACTTCTCAGAATAGCCTTGGTCCAACTATTTTATCCTAGCCAAAGAGACTGCGGACATCTCACGTCCAAGAGAATTAATGTTCACCTGCTCATGTGTGGGAGAGTGCAAAGCATGATAGGAAGAGCACAGAGTTGTGACAGACTTGGGCTCAAATCTTTTACTACCTCATTTCTTCTGCTTAAAAGCACTGTGTTTTTGCCTAGGTTCATAACTTTTTGGAGCTTCAAAATCCCCATTAGTTAGAATGTAAATAATAATATCTACTTCATAGCATTGTTCTAAGGACTATGAAGAAAACCTAAATGAAATGTCACATTCAATAATGTTACATAAAATATGTAAGTGCTCAATAAGTGATGGTAGTAAGTATTCCCACTGATGATGTTTTCCATTGGTCACAGCCTGATTTATGTTCTGTGAACTGCCACCCAGTGATGTGATCTTAACATCAATTTGACAAGTTGGGTTTGGAATAACCCGCCTCCAGGATGTAAATTTCACTAGGGCATAAACGATGTGTCAGATATTATTGCATCGTCATACCCTAACACACAGCCTGGCACATAGTAGGTGCTCAAGAAATGTTTGTTAAATAAATGAAGGAATGTGTCCATCTTTGGGCAGGACTTACAGACCCTGTTTTCTAAACCTGGTTGGATCTTTAGACTCTCTCAGGAGTGGTGAATCACCTCCCCAATGTCAGGAAGTGGGAGTAAGATTATCAGCTGAATCACTGACAGTTCTACACACTCAGAGCTGGGAGCCCACCTCAAGGTCATAACCTGCCACCTGGCTTAGGAATCCCTCCTACAGCCTTTTAGCAGACAGCGCCCCCACCACAGTTTGAACACTCTCAGTGATGGGGCTACATTCTTTGAAAAAAAAAAGCAAACAGGACATTCTATTGTTGTAATGCAATTCTTCATCTCTTTTAGGCTGAGCCAAAATTTGTTTTCCTGAACGTCTTCCTATTTGGTCGGCTCTATTCTTTGGAACAAGAATATGTTGATTTTGACCTTCTATACTCATGACTGGTAGCTTATATGGTGCCTTTGTGTGGATTAGAACAATGTGCTCATCTGCTGCCACGTGTGAGGTGGATACCTGTGAATAGTAGGACCACCACCTATGGGCTGGCTACATGTTAATGTTTCAGACAATTATGATGATTGCTCCAGCAAACCTTCTCTTCTGAACACACTTGATTCCTTCACTGTTTCTTTAACCTGCAAATTTCTCAAATCCCTTAAAAATCCTACTGTTTTCTGTTAGCTCCCTAGTTTGTCATTACACTTTTCAGATGATATTGACCAGGAATGATCAAATCACTGCATAGAATATATCATGCCTGTCTCTTCCTGTGCGCTTTCTATTAATGAATTCGAAGCTAAGCTGTGTGCAGTCCTTTAAGCAAAGAGTCGTAGCATTAGCTTATCCTGAATTTTTGGCCAGCTAAAGAAACATCTTTTTCACAGGACTGTTGTTAAAAAGAGAAAGTATATTCAAGTCTGCATTCAATTGTCTTAACCTAAATTCAGATCTTATATAAAACCCTATTAAATTTTAGCTGGTAGTCCACTGAAGTCCTTTGGATCTTGTCTCTGTTATCCTATGTATTAGCTGTCCCTCCTACATTACATTATCTGTGAATTTAATTAATGTACCTGCAATGACCCTCTCCAAGTTTCTGATGAAATTGTCAGAGAAAATACTGCCAAGTCCTGCTCCTATCAGAGACCTTTCTGCAGATTGACTTGACCCCTTGCTTGAAACTTGTTAGTTTCCTTGTTCAACTACACAGAAATTCATCAAATGCACACTCATTCAGGCCACATATTTCTATCTAGTGCATATGGAAGACTTTTGTCAAGTTTCTGGCCCGGAATGGGTGCTCAGTACATCCTCAACCCGTGAATGACTTCCTTTTGACGTCAAGGTAGGTGACTTCCATGCCGCCTCTGAAATTCCGGCCTAGAGATGCCATCCCAAATGGTCATGAGCTTAGCTTGGGACACCCTCTTGTCAGTGAATCCATTCTAGCTCTGAGACATGTTTGCGTTTTGTTTTTCTTTGTCCATTCTCTTTCTCTAAAGAACTCTAAGCCATTAAAATTTTGCCTCCACACTCTCCATGTGACTCTTAGCCCATCTTTCCCTCCAGTCTGGGCAGATTTATAAAGCATTTAGAGTCTTGCTTTATAAGGCATTCTAACAACATGACTTCCAACAGGTTCCTACTTGGTAAGTGAAAGCAAAGATAATAATAATAGCTAGTATTTACTGGGAGTTTGTGGTGCCTGGCACATATCTAAGAGCTCTGTGTATTTTAAGATTGCCACAACTCTTTGCAGCTATCCCCTTTTCACAGGTGAGGAAACTGAGGTACAGAGAAGTTGGGTAAATTGCCCAGAGAATACACCCTAGTAAGCAGGGATTCAGACCCAGGCAATCTGTGGAGCCCCTGCACTTAACTCCCAGGGTGCTGCCTGACAAGGGTGCAGGGTACTCTATGGACAAGCAGAGTTGGGGGTGGCAAACGCCCCCCTTCTTTTGTCTTTCCCTCCCCTCTACTCCCTCCCTCCTCTGAAGGGCAGTGCAATGTGAGGCCGCTGGTCCGACTGCAGGCAGGGTGGTCAGGATTCCCCCCCAGCCCAACCCCTGTTCTCCGCCCTCCAGCTATGGGGCATTGAGCTAGTGTACTCCTCTTCCCTCCGCCGTCAGCTGCTTAATGGTTTCTCCTCCTAGGTCCTGGGAGCATTTGCACTTTGAAAGAAGCCTGTGGAGAGGTGGAGTGCAGCACAGAGGAACTGCTTCAGGCATCAATGGAGTGCATTTAGAGAGATATTTGCAGTGCTCCATGGGAGCACGGGGAGGAGATCAATGTGTTATGGGGCCCTTTTCCAAGTCAGGCACTCTTCCAGGTACTTTGTATCTAGTGTGCCGTCTAAATAATAATAGGTGGTATTTACTGAGTGCTTTCTATGTGACAGGTATTGTTTGTAAATGCTGTATGAGTTTTCATATCATTCCCTCATCACATCTTGCAGGTGAGAAGCCATGGCACAGAGGGGTCCAATAACTTGCTTGAGAGCACACAGTAGGAACAGACGGACCCCAGGAGTCTAGCTCTGAGTCCAGGTTCTCAGTGTGACATATGAAGTATGGCCACCGCATAGCCCCTCAAGATGGATTCTTCCAAACACTCAAGTCTCCCAGCATTTGTTTCCTCCCTAGTTGAACTGTTTGCTCTTGACCACACTTAGCTTTTGCTTTACCCTCTCCCCACTTTTGCTCAGGACATTTCTTCCCCTGGAGTTCCCTCCCTCCATTGCCCCTCCTCCCAGATGATTCTATCCATGCTCCAAGGTCTAGCTCAAACACCTGCTCCTCTGTAAAGCCTTCCTGCTTTCCCAGTCGGAAGCCATCTCTCTCCTTTGGGCTGACTCAGGTCTGTATCTCTCTCTTGTGGCAGTTGTCACAGGAGCTTTGTATTATTTCTATCCCTAGACTCATCTTGACCCCTTGTAGACTGTAAGACTTACTAGGTTATAGACTCTTATAGACTATAAGAGCAAGGGCTTAATTTTGAGTCTCATTCTCAGGTACACACTGTCTTGCATGTAGTAGGTGCTCAATAAAAATGGAATACGTGTTCCTGGTGTGATTCCAAGCATTATGAGAAATAGACTAACAGGACAGACATTTATGTGGGGGGCAGGAAGGAGGGGATGTCTGATACTACTCAGCAACACATCACTTCCACTGAGGACTTCCTCTGTGCCAGACACCCTACTTAACCCTCACAACAGTCCTGTAAGGTCCAACCCATTAGGAGCTTACGTACACAAGGAACTGAGCCGTCAAACACAATGGTTAGGACTGTTCGAACAGATCACCTGAGTCCAAATCCTGGCTCCACCACTTGCTGGCTCTACTCGCTTCCCGTGTGCAAATTAGCTAAGCTCTCTGTGCCCTAGCTTCCTCTCCTGTGAATTAGGGATACCAATTCCTACCTCATAAAGTTGTACTGAGAAGTAAATGAGAATCACGGAAAGCAAGAATGTGTAGCTCATGGAGGATGCTCGGTGAAAGCAGGTGGCAATGGGATTGGATGACCCTTCCCTCAAGAGTCAGGGAATCCAGCATCAGGTATCATAATACCTGTCAGAGGGTTGGCCTTCAGAAGGGAAGTCTGGCTTCCATTATTTCAAATCTTTCACTTTTAACCACTGGCCAGTAGTCCCTGGCCAGACTGGGTGTTTTGGTTTGGTTTGGTATTTACTTTTCTCTTTCTGCCAGCATCAAAGCCGTTATCCTAAAAACACATGCCTGCTCTTCAAAAGCTTTGTCTCTCCCTTCTCCACACTGTGTTTTACACTGGGCATTGGAGGGAGACTAGCCGAAACTCAAGCCTCTTGCTTAATTACACTGCAGTCAGATTTTCCATGCAAGCCTCTAGCATGGCAGGATGCCCTCTTTGAAGTCATTAGTCTTCACAGCAGGGAGAGCACATCATCAAAGACTCTGTTTCCCAGCAACCCCTGCTGTGCCCTTGTGCACCAGAGGATTGCAGAGGGAGCGAGAGGAGAGCCTACGAGTGCACCAAGTCTGCTGTTCTCTCCTCTGGTCCTGAACCGCGATTCCTTTGAACTGAAGCCCAGAGAGAAGGCTGGTGATGCTATCGCAAAGCCTCTCCCCGTTCTTTCAGTTTCAACCAACTTAGCAATTAAACTTGCCAGGGCCAAGGATACAAAATGTAGGGCATTCTGTATTCGGGTTCTGGTTAGTAATCTAAGGCAAGGAAGTGTCTCTGAGGCTCTGGATACTGAGAATGTATTTGATAATGACTATGAGCAATCGCTGTGAAGTTAAAGAGTGTGTGTGTGTGTGTGTGTGTGAGAGAGAGAGAGAGAGAGAGAGAGAGAGAGAGAGAGAGAGAGAGAGATGGGTGAGAGAGAGAGAGAGAGAGAGAGAGAGA
>PVJL010015533.1:0-10110 GCA_004026885.1 Lyroderma lyra | reverse complement strand
AGGGCGTGTTGGGGTCCAGATCTCTGTAGGGGTGCCTTGCCAAAGACCAAGGAATGCCCCTAGTGAGTGGCTGCACTGAGCACCTCCTCTCCTCTGCCATAGTATTTATCAGACTGGCCCCTCATACACGCAGTCTCGTCCGCACCACCGGTCAGCTCTTTGTCCTTAACCTGTACCACCATGATAAGCTTCTCACTTGGCTTCCTGCTGCCATGACTTGTCCTCTGGTCCTTCCTTCTGGCCACCATAAAGGTCTGTCTAAGAGAGCTCTTCATTCTTCAGCTGCCAAAACTCACCAGTGAAACTCATGGCCCCATGGAATACATTTGGAGCTTTCTACGGTGGCCTACATGCTCTTTCTGACTTGGTTCCTGCCAAGCCCTTCAGCCCCATCATCTCCCATCACTTCTGGGAATTTTATGTTCCAGCGACATTGGCTCTGGGGCAGAGCCTGTGCGTGCTCCATGCGCCATGCATGTGGGCATTGTGTGGGGGGTGTGCTGGGCCTGGAATGGCTTTTCCTACGCCCCTCTCCAGCCCACACCCAACTTTTCTGGCTGTTTCCTACTTATTGTTTAAGTCTGCATCCAGATAGCCCCCTCTGAGATCAACAGCTGATGCCACCTCCTCTTTATAAAGCGGGCCTCTTCTGTGACCCTGTGACCCCATACAGACCGTGCTTGTTTTCACACCATGATTGGAATGATCAGATAACTCCATGCACCTCTCCACTTAACCTGCCTCTGCCCCTACTATCCCAGCTCACAAGTTCTTCAAGTTCAGGACTATGTCTTATTCGTCTTTGTAACCACATGGCATTTCCCATCGCATTCCGTATTAAGCACTGAATAAATGTTTTTGAATGAATAAGTGACAGTTGCACATAGGATCATAGGTGCAAGTTCTGTGCAAATCCTCTGCCTGATTTTCTCGGTGCATTTCCTGGTGCTTAGGTCTCTTAAGCCACAAAAGAGAAATCAGTTTATTTATATTTAATATTTGGCATGATGTTCTTTTCTGAATTAACTCATCTATCTTTCATGTGCTGCTAAAGTAAGGTGCATCCATCATTCATTCATTTGAAAAACATTTACTGATGACCTCCCATGTCTCAGGGTTGTCTTAAGTGCTTAGAAAAGAAAAAGATAAATAATAATAGCCAACAATCATATAGGGCTTATTGTGTGTTAGACACTGTTCAAAGCACTTAATATTCATTTATTTAATCTGCACAGCTCTATGAGGTAGATACTGTTGGTATCCATCTTTATTTTGCAGTTGAGGAAACTGAAGAACATAGACTATCCCAGCCAGAGTACCCTAGAAACAAAGTATGTGCTCAGGTTTTATTGGAAGGTACGGCCTAGGGTAGCAGAAGTAAGAGGAAAAGGTAGTTGAGACAGGGAACAGAGCAAAGCAAAGGCAGCGTGGTGCAGTCGTAAGCCGGCCCCAGCTTTGCGAGAAGCGCTTTGTGGGCACACAGGGTGCGGTATAGAAAGTCTGGGGGATCTGTACCTCTGAACCGGCTATGGGGAGAGGAATAGATCTGCTGGCTCTTTCCAGGGTCCACGTTCTCATGGGGATGTTAATTTCCACGAACGTCCTCAATGTTAGAGTGAATGAAGCCTCTGCTATTCACTTCCTTCTCACACACACACGCACACGCACACACACGCACACACACGCACACACATGCGTGCGCACACACACGTGCATGCACACCACATGCACACACATGCATGTGTGCACACACACATGCACGTACACACACGTGCACACATGCGCACGCACACACACATGTGTGCACGCACACACATGCGTGCACACCACATGCACACACATGCATGGGTGCGCACACACATGCACGCACGCACACACACACGTGCACACGTACACACACTCGCGCGCACACGCACATGCACACACACACGTGCATGCACACACATGCATGCGTGCACGCACACACATGCACGCGCACACACACATGCACACACGCACACACACACGTGCACACGTACACACACATGCACACATGCACACGCACACACACATGCGCGCGCACACGCACATGCGCACACACACGCATGCCCTTGTTACCACCCAGGTGAGGCTCTGGCAGGGGTCAGGTTCCAGGGACGAAGTGAGGAATCTTCATCAGAATTATGATGACAATTCACAATTGGCATAATCAATGTTTAATGTACAGAAAGTACAGGATACAAGAGAGTTGAACGTAGGAAGGTTGGAGCCTGACTATGAATAAAGTCTTTGAATGAATGAGTGAGTGAGTAAGTGGAGCCGAATAAAAGGATGAGAAGGAAGCCTCCTGGACAGTGGTTCAGACAGGTGCAATGGAGGGAAACAGAGTGGTCCTGAAGCAGCCCCACGGATAACCAGACAATGGTGTTGCTCTAGCAAGATGACAGTCTAATACAGTCCCCACTGCCCTAGGTTAGGCCACTCAGTCTGTATTGGTGAGATGGATGCAGCCAGACTGTAGCAGGTGGTTTCCTGGAAGGAGAGTATTCCTGGGAGTGCTCCTGGGTGTTTTTGTTTGGTTTTGTTTTAGCAAGGAGCGGGGTGGGAGGGTAGTGTTTAGGGATAAATATTATCCTTTTATTTACCTCTAACTCCTATTAAAAAAACAAAAAACAAAAACCAACAACTTCCCAGACCACTCCTGCTATTTTGTTTTGCCCCTCATCTCTGCCATAGTGAATTTAAAAGATACTTCCTGGGGTTCCTTCCATAGTGCCTACATACAACCAAGTGAGAGCCCGTCTCGCTATAACCATTGGTATTCGTGTCCGTTTTCCCACTAGATGGTACAGCAGTGGGAAACTTCTGAAGGACACAGACTGCACCTTCTTTTTAGCTGTTTTGGTCTTGTTTATTTGTTTTGTTTGTGATGCCAAGCTGTCTTAGTCATAGATTAGGTGTTCAATGCACATTAAATCAATAACAGAATCAATGAACAAATAGTGCCAGATGGTGGATACTTGCAGAGAGGAAAGAATAACACATTTTTTGTCCTTCTAGCTTTTCTGTACTCTTTTGCCCACCACCAGAGTAATACTCAGTAACAGGGACCACCAAGATCATCTTAGAAGAGATAGCTGGTCTTGCTGGAAGAAGAGGGAAGGAGACAAGGGTTTCTTTTGTCAGTTCATTCTAGACAGTTGAGAAGGATCCTTTTCGATTCTCACCCAGCCTGCCTCTTCATGCAGTGGCCATAAGGGCCCAACTAGGGGTCCTTAATGAATTTGAAAGCAGAGTTCTCACTCTCAAGCTGTCTTTGTAATGCTCATTCAGGAGATTCAAGGCATATGTTTTTTCCTTAAAGACAGGTTTTAACCCAGGAGGTCACTTCTCCAATTTTCTGCTACCTCCTCCTGACCTGTATTTAGTGCTATGGAGAAGTTATGAATCAGGCTGGGATCAATTTCAACTCACATTCTTAGGTTCAATTTAGATGCTAGGGGATGTTCTGATTGGTAGCAGAAATAGCTGCCATCTTTTGGGTCCCTTCTCTGTACTTACCAAGAACATTACTTACATGACTCCCAACTATGCACCAAAGGACTTGGGGTACCATAGCAATCATACTGGGGCTGTGAGATACTTTAAATTGTCAAGGAAGACGCAAGTATATCTGTCAGACACCGCACTACAACTTTTAATTTTATGAGTATTATTTCTTACATGGTTACTAAGTTGTTAGGATATGCATATGTGTGGAGTTGTTTGGCCCTAACTACTTAATAAGAGAAATCAGTATGTATGTCTTTGGACCTAGGGGAGCGGTGAAAATCAAGTCACTTTGGATGCTGTGAGCTGAGCACTTTTGGGTACCTCTCTGTCCTTCACACAATATCCCAGTAGGGTTGGCATTATTTTCTCGAGTTTATCTCTGAGGCCATTAAGCAACAGAGGCGTTGAGAAAATCACTGCATAATCAAATGGTTTAAAAGTGGTGGAGTCAAGGTTTGAACCCAAGCATGGCAGACTCAGAAGCCCATGGGCCTGCACAGAGTCGCTTCAGTGCGATGAAGATGAGATCTCAAATGACCAGAGAGAACACGGGCTTCTGTACTAATCCAGTCCAGCTCACAACCTGGCCCCTGGCCCCATCAAACAACTAATGAGGAGAAGAGGGTGGTCTAGCGATCAGTCTCCTGACTGAAGGCTGCATTGCCTCCTCTTCACCCTACCCTTCTCTTTCTTCCCAGCTTTGGACAACCAGCCTGAATGCTCTCCAGTTTTCATGATGGAAATGCTGAGGGTGCATTATCACCTGAAGCACCGAGAAGTGGGGGGCTTTAGGGAGGAGCGCCAGGACTAATTAGTGGGCAGAGGGTTTGGTTGCTAGGGAGAGATGAAAAGAATCATGCCGAGTATTATTTGGGCTAAGCAAATGGACATGGGAGGTGGCGTCACCTATTAATATCTAAGCGGTATGAATGTCCCAGGAAAGAGCTGAGATGTATGTAGGGGATGTAATTGGAAAATCAAATACAAGGGAGAGAGAACTATAGGCTGAAAGTGTGATGTTGGTATTGCCTAGCTGGTGTGGGAAGGGGCAGTGCAGGGCTCTGGGTTGCCCGACGGCTTAGGAACGTGTCCGCCCGAATCTAACCAATAGACGACTGTACCAGCTGCACTTAAATAAATAGTAAGTTGATACCTGCAGGGGTATCTGTACTGACCCCGGGGGTTGCCCAGTTACCGTTCTTGTGGTTTTTTAACAGCCACAGTTTTCCATTTGTCTTCCGCCGGGTCCTTTCCACTTTCTATGTGATCCCTCCTGTTCGCTTGTAACCATTTCAGTCTCTCTCCTCCCTAGTTCTCTTTTGCCCTTTTACTTCTTTTTTACATCTTCAGTCACTTTTTTTTATTGTTACACTTACTGGGGTGACGTTGGTTAACACGAATTACGTAATTCCCAGGTGTGCAGTTCTACGGTGCATCGTCTGTGTGCTGCGTTATGTGCTCACCACCCAGAGTCAGTTCCCTTTCCATCACCGTGTAGTTGTGTCCCTGTCCCTTCTCCCCCACCCCACTACCCCCTTACCCTCAGGGAACCACTAAATTATTGACTGTGTCCATGAGTTTTTGTTTCTTTGTTGCTTTCAGTTTTACATTCCGCACATGAGTGAAGTCATACATTACAGTATTTCATCTTTTTTATAGCCGAGTAATATTCCATTGTGTGTATGTACCACGGCTTCTTTATCTAGTCATCTGTCGGAGGACATTATTGTTGTTTCCATGACTTGGCCACCGTGAACAGCACTGAGATGAATGTCGGGGTACATAAGTCTTTGCAGACTAAGGCTTTTAAATTTTGGGGGTAGATGCCCAGAAGAGGGATTGCTGGCTCATATGGTAACTTCATTCTCAGTTTTCTGAGCAAACTCCACACTGTCCTCCACAGCAGTTGGGCCATTTTGCATTCCCCAAACAAAATATTAGCAAATAGAATACAACAATGCATCCAAAAGATTATACACCAGGATCAGGTGGGATTCATCCCAGGAGCACAAGGATGGTTCAACATACACAAATCAATCGGTGTGATACACTGCATGAACAAAGTAAAAGATAAAGACCATAGGGTCATGCCAATTGGTGCATGAAAGGCACTTGACAAGATTCACAGTCACTTCCGGTTCCGGCTCTTCCCCTCACCACCCTCACCTACTTGCCGTATTTCCGGTTTCTGGGCCATGGCTCTTCCCCTCCCTTCTTCCAAAATAGGAGATGAAGTTTTGCACTCTGACAAAGGGAACAAAAGCCGAAAGTCCTTGCTAAAGTTACAAGGACAGCATTTTCCCTTTTTAGGGGGTTTTCATTTTAAAAGAAAAAAAAAAGATGGCAGCCTCTTTTCCCTGCCCCTGCTGGTGTTCACTGCTTGCTGGGCTGTGAGCTTCAGCGGAGGGACCGCCAGATAAAAAGCCACTCCTTGGTTCAGATCCTTTCGGCCCCCCGTTCCCTCCCAGCTGCTGCTCCTTTTCACTGCGTTTTTCTGAAATCCAGGCAGAAAATGGTAGCATTAGCATTTTTAATCAAGGATGCTGGAGGAGGGAGAGGCGGCTCAAGGAAGCCGAAAGAGGACGAAGCCCAAATCCACTGACAGTCGAAGCTCCCTGTTGGAGCCCGGGGGAGCTCGGGGTGGGTGTGGGGAAGGGGTCCCCGCACCAGCAGCTTTCAGGCCGACACAATTGGAGCTCTGGACGCAAGCAGACGCAGTTGGGAGGTGGGAAATTGCTGTGCTGGATCGAGTTTGGCTCAACTTGATACTGAGGTCCAGCATTGTGAAATGTTTTCTAATTGAGACCATTTTCTCTGTCTTCCTGGAATGAGCCATTATTCATCCATGGCTGGCCCAAATCGCAGTCTTGGCTCACCCCGTCTCCTTTTCTCTCTTCCTCCTCTCCCTGCACTCTGTACGGAGGGAGAAGACACCAGCAGGAGGGAAGGGCCACATATATTCTTGATTTAGAAAAAGAAAATGACCCTTGGAGGCCCGAGTGGCTGACATCATCTTTCACTATTTCATTTTTTCTAGGGATACGAATGCAAAACTCTAATGGAGTTGCGGGTGTTGTGTTTAGGCCGTTCGACCATTGCGCCTCTGCAGGATGAAGCTTAATTGGCTCTTTCCCCACCTTTGCAACAGAGCGAAAACATCTCCTTGCAGAGGTTACTAGTCTCTAAAGAAAGTGGCAGTGATTAGATCTAATGCCTTTGACAGCTGGATAAAAAGTTGCTAAATAAGAATAAATTGAATGCCTAAACCGAGAGTCAATCAGAATGCACCACAAATCCCAAACAGCAAAATGAACTGTCTTGTCAAAGCATTCTTTTCCCATCACACTTAGAACTTTATGTGAGGAAAAGAAGTGGCACATTGACTTCCCCAAATCCAAGTCCACAGAGGGCTAGGGCCAAGTCAAAATCCGGGGAGTACTGTCCTTACCCCTGGGTTTTAGCCTCTTAAGTGCTTAAGACCTCTCTGCTGGTGAAGTGTCAACTCAGGTAATTGTAGGCATTGCACCCACTTAGAGGTGATGCTAATCCCATTATTCACAGCCTTGCAATGTTAACAAAAGAGGGACTGTCACAGCCAATATTCCTTACACATGAAATCAGTCATTTTAGCCTCATCTGAGCAGACAAAGGAATGTGTGTATTTATACAAACATCTAGTTGCATCTGGGCTCTACATCTTAATGCTACACTTTAATTCCCTTCACCAGTGAGTTAACCCTTGTGTCCCCATACGTACAGCCATGACCAGATGCCAGGTACCAAGCATATGAATACACATAAAATTATTAACTGCAACTCTGAAATTTTTCCAAGATTTTTAAGCCAAAATATATTTGAAGAGTGCAGAGAAGCAAATGGAATTGTATCTCTTAGGTTCCTTCAAGGAATGAATGTCTCTGAGTTTCGTGTCCTAGGGTAGAATTAACAGTTGGGTTTGGATAGAATGTAGGTTTATACCCAGAGCCAAGTTCTTCTGAAGGAGTCAGAGATACTTTGAAAATTGCTTCATTGCTCTACCTAGGGATAAGAGGTTTTTCGTTCTGTGTCTATTAATTTGCAAATAACCTGAAGTGAGACCTAGTCCTTCAGCGGTCCCCCCGTGAAAACTGTCCTGGACAAAGGTCAACGATAGTAAGCATCTGAAGGGGCAGATTCTCCCCAGGGGCGTTCTCCGCCGTCCCCTACCTCATCCAGGAGGTTTCGGCAGGACCCTCGCTGCCCTTCTGTTCTATTGGACTGTCCGCTCTTCCCTGGGTGAGCTCTTCGTCTCACCGTCTCAAACGTGATCTGTCCACTTGTGCTTTCCAAGTCTGCAACCCAAATCTTTCTTCCTGGTGTTAGGTCTCCAGTTCCTTCTGGATATTTGATCACGGATTTCCTACAAGTATCTGAAATGAACTTGTCCAGAGTTGATCACGAAACCTCTTCCCCTCCCGCCACACTGACTCTAACTCCACAGTTTTTGACCTGGATAAATAACAATCACTCAGTCTCCCAGAAGGGAACCTTTGGGGTGATTGCCCATCATCCCTGATAATTACCTTCTCCTTGCCTCTCGTCCTCTTCACACATACCCTGTTAATTACCAAATCTTCTTTGTTTTCCCCAGAAATGTGTCTCTTTCTCAAACCGAGCTGCTCTTCTCTGTTGTCAAAGCAGTTGCCTTCTCCAGGACAGTCCGTTATCTCTGACATCTTCCCAACAGCTCTGGCTGCCATTAGGCACACTGTCGAGAGGGAGGGAGGAAGAGAAGGTAACAGCCTGGGGACTAGAGGATGTTCATGACAGGGAAGTCACCGTGTTTGGAGTGCAAGAGGAGGAGGCGCGTGGCCTGTTGTAGTGGCATTACGGGGCAGAGGATCCATCGGAGGGGCATGGAGGATGGGGTGGGGAGGTAGGCAGCGGTCGGGAGGCTCAGAATTCCAAACAAGGAGTCTGGATTTTACCTTGCAGGAAATGGGAGTCTACAGCGTATATTTTGAGCCGGAGACAGTATGATGAAAATGGCATTCCAGGAGGGCACAGGAGGCATTAGCTCAGGGACTCTCCAGCCAGCCAGCTCCCTGGTTTTACTGGGACCTAGCTGTACACACCTGTTTGCATTCTGTCCATGGCTGCTGTCCTGCTGCAAAGGCAGAGTTGAGTAGTTGCACCAGAGACCCTATGGCTGCAGTGCCACAAACCTTTACTACCTGCTCCTCCACAGGAGAAGTTTGGGGACTCCTGCATTAGGTCAGGGTGTTCCAATCTCAGCATTACTGACATGTGGGGCCAGATAATTCCTTGTCGTAGGTGGCTGTTCTGTGTGTTGTGGAATGTCCCTGACCTCCGCCCACTGCACACGTGTAGCACCCCACATGCCCCGCTGTGTCTCTAGACAGTGCCCAGTCAGGACAGAGGGATTGTGGAGAGGCAGTGGGATTGGGAGCGATTTAGGAGGCAGTTACAACAGGTAAGGTTGATGGTAATAATCACAGAGTCACAGCAGTCGCTTACATAGGGCTTAGCAGGTCCCTGCCACTATTAGCACTTTACATGTTTTAATTCCTTTAATCTTTGCAGCAATCCTCTAAGTTGGGTGCTATTTTATCATTAGCACCCCATAAGGTAAATATAGTTAGCCCCCTTGTTTTACATGTGAGGAAATGAAACACACAGGTAGGTGATTAACTCAAACTCACCCAGCTAGTAAGTGGCGGAATCAGGTGTTGCACTGAGTCGGGTAGTCTGGTTCCTGAACTCACGTGCTCAGCCATGGCACTGTCCTGAATGACATGAAAAAAAAAAGATGTGTCCTGTTGGCATCAAAGATACAGGGGTGATTACAAAATAGACATTTTGAGCTATCTCCTTCTCCCCAATTCCAAACCCCTTTTCCTTCACTCTAACCGCAAAGAGCTGAAGAATCTCCAGCTATGTCTGCACTTCGGACAGGTGTTGCACCCAGCTCCCCACTCATTCCCCGCCCGCACACACCCACACGCACAAAGGTGCAGACACCAGGCACATGCGCACGCCTTTGGAGGGTCCCGATGGCCAGGGCCGCCTTTCTCTCGGAGTTACTGTTCTTTATCATTCTACCACGTTTTCCAAGCAGTCCTTTCATACTCATCCTTACGGAGAAAGTACAACCCCTTGTCTGTGGTTTGGCGCCATCTGTAACTGCATTTCCTGTTTGGACCTGGCGAAGGCTCTGTCCCCTTCCTGGTTATTCTGTCCGCAGAGGGTGCAGGTGTGAAGACAAAGGGGCGGAACGTGGGTCTGGGGAAGTGGGAGAAGCTGGAAGGCGTTCATAAAGGGAGACTACCTGCCTCGGGGCAGAGGAGCAGGCTTGAGCCTGAGCTGCAGAGGTGGTGCTGGGAGCCAGATGCCAGGGGCCGGCCCTGGGACCCTGTCATCCAGCCCTCCCTGCTCACGGGCCTGCGGAAGTCATCGGGACTTCTGTGCGTGTGTGCGTGCGTGTGTGTGTGCGTGTGTGTGTGCGCGTGCGCGCATGTGTGTGTGCGTGTGAGTGTGTGTGCGCGTGCGTGTGTGTGCGTGTGTGTGTGTGCACGTGTG
>PVJL010015532.1:0-23947 GCA_004026885.1 Lyroderma lyra | reverse complement strand
TTTTTTTTTTTTTTGTGGTAGTTCCCTGGCTGGGAGTCGAACCCAGGCCACAGCATTGACAGCACTGAAGCCTTAGCCACTACACCACCAGGGAACTCCCTGGAATTATGTTATTAAAGAGAAGGTATTTCCAATGTAAGCTGGGGATCTTATATCTTTTCTGTGTGACACTACTTAAATAGTGGATGTTCTGCAAATTAAAAGCATCCTCTCCACATACACATATCTATCCAAACTTCTTAAAAACAAAAAAGAATTGCAAAACCTTATTGCTTAATAACTTCTTCCATTTTTTTTTAACTTCTTCCAGTTTATAAAGCAAGCTTTCTGGATTTTACTGAAGAGATAGATACAGAAATTACCAATACATTTTATGTAAGTAATTTCAGGATGAAAAGAGGTAATACACATTTCTCATAATCTGGGTTATGAACAGGTCACTCACACTGCTAGTGGTACCAAATGTTGCTATGTTGTTATCAGAAGGAATTGCTTTTGATCATAGCTGGATTAACTTTGGATTAGTTACATGACCCCTGATTCCATGGAGTAAAAAGAGGAGGTCAATTTCAAGAAGGGTATGCACCGGAAAACCAGCTCTCTGCCTGTTAGCCTTAGATGGGATGACTCTCAGTACGAGAGCCAGTAAGGGGCGGGATGAGGAAAAGGACAATGAAAATTAAAGGTGTAGCATATCAACTCTGCAGTTTTGCTCCATGGCTCTGCTCTGTGTCACAGATGTTTTAGCACAGAGGCTCACTGACATATGAATAATTATACCCAGATTTCATGCTTAGAGTCGAGGGGAATGAGTCACTAATGAAATTCTTCTTAGGATGCTTTACTCTGAGTCAATGCTGGATATAAAAGGCAAATAAAAAAATTTAAATGTTATAACTCAGGAAATAACATGGAGATGATAAAGAAAATGACAATGGTTCTTCATGAAAAATTATGAGAATGAGAGAGGAGAGGGCTTTATGGACCCAGTTTTTTATGTTAATGAATCTTAACTTAAATGTGTTTGCCTTTTCAGAGATCCCTAGTTGTTACAATATGTTTTAGTAATTAATTGAAAAATTAATTGAAAAATTGCTAAGTCTACATTTATGTCCATTAAAAAAATAGCTTACCTCCCCATTATGGTCTACTCTAGATTTTTCAATACATAGTTTCACAGAAGTATAATAAAATGGCCATTTCTTCCTTAAAGTCATTAATAGTTTTTGTTTTTGCTTTTCAAATACACACTAAGTTTTGATAAGAAATTTCTGTAACTCTATCAGTATTTCCAAGTGTTCTAACACATGCAATGTAATGTGTTAAAGCTTCTATAATAATTTTAGTAATAAAATCATATAACGAATAAGCAATTATTTGCTACCAGATAAAACAACCTCATCCTTTCAACTAGTTTTCAAAAGATGTTATTTCATTTCCCACTGCCCGTATTTTCATTGTTCTGAAACATAACTCATATGGTTTTATGGAACTAAATTTATGTAATAAAACTATAAATTTTATTTATTATCTCATTTATCTCAAGCTTCATTTCATTCCTAGTCATTATTTGAATGAATAATGAATGTTTGTTATTTTTGGTTTGGAAATTATTCACTTTCATAGAGAAGAAGATAAAATAGAAGTTAAGCTATTTAGATACATTATGACATCTGTTAATGTTATTCCTTCTGCCCAAATAAAGAAACTTCCTTATTTTCTTATTCTGGGCATAATTTAAAAGAGATTTGACTTTAGTATTAATTTATAGAGCATTTTAAACTACAATTACTGGTTATATGATGAGATTTTTACTACAATGAATTTTAAGTTAATTCATTTGTATAAACATATGTTATTCAAGTAGCTTTTTCAAAGGTGTGCATATCCCTCAGTACCTAGAAACATTAATGTCACAGAGTTGAGGTTTTTATTTCCCACAAGACATTGCCTTCCCCAAAGTGGAAACTAAGTAACATATCCCTGCACAGCCCATAGATATTCATGTGTAGTAAAATTGTATTATACACTCAAAATTATCTACCTGAGAGTAGATTTTTGGATGGTTCTATATATAACTTGAGTCACTTAACCATGAAATAATATTTTCCTATCAGAAAATTCTGGAAAGACATTCATGAAAGCATTAAAGAGAATTCTGGTAGTTTTTATGCTGTTCACCCAAACAACTTCTTTCTCTTCTTTATATTAAATACTCTGCTGTCATCAAGGATCACAATTGATCTTAGTTGCTCAAAGAAATCTTCAGCGATGTTCTCAAATATCAGGGATATTTAATTTGCCATGAGATTAACTGTCAGGACTGATCACGTACGTGGCATTTAGCACTTTGGTTTATGATATATTCTTATGGATTTATATATTTTCTAGCCAATTATTTATAATTTGCTTAAAACATGGGGCTATGTTATATATATTTTGGCATCCCAACCAGCTAGTATTAGTGAACTCAGCATAAATAGACACTTGAACATGGGCTTTTGAGAAAGAATCATATGTATCACTATGAAGAGACAGAGAAATCAGATAACATTAAAATAGGTTAATTTTATTTCTAAAACTAAGAAATTGAGTAAGCTCAACTCAACTGTCATTTCCATGAGAAACACACACACACACACACACACACACACACACACACGATAAAATTGAACAACAGGAAAACCAGTACAGGCAAATTCATCTTTGTGTCTCGGTTTATAAACTGAGATAAAATTATAAGTAATGCACTGCCACCCAGTGGCAAACTTTCACTTTAAATGTATTTTGTGTTCAAAATACACAAAAGACTCCAACCATTAGGGATGTTTTTTCAGAAAATTTTGTACCCCATTAGAAAAATATGAGGAAAAGAGAAGTTAATACTCAGGTTATAGGAAATTTTGCCAGTCTGCTCATTATCAAGGAATTGATGTTTGTTGGATTTGTTTTGTTTTTCAGATGTCATAATGGTGCTGTGTTTATGCTTTAAAAATAAAAGCATTTTTATCTTTAAGGGGAAAAATTCTAAAATAATCACTAATAAAATAATGTGTTGCATCAAAATAATATAAGGAATGGAAAGAGATAAATTGGAGATATATTTGAAGAATTGGGGCTAAAAATGTATCATTTTTAAGCTGAGTGATGGTTACATGGGGATTCATTATACAATTATACAATGAGTATATATACAATGAGTATATATAGGATATATACTCATATATCCTATACTTAGGCCTATAATTCAACACATAAATTATCCCTGCTAAGTACAGAGAAAAGCAATAAGACTTACAATACAAAAAAAAAAATAGCTAGAGGAAATAATAAATTTATTCCAGTGGGAAAGCAGTTAAGAGTGTAGCCTTTGGAATCAGATCAACTTTGTTCCTTCACTCTCCTAATTTTGGACAAGTTATTAAACCTCTTTCCTTATTTATAAGAATAGCAATACTACCTGAAATGGTTATTTTAGTAAAGGACCTCCCATATACAAAGTACTTACAACAGGATCTGATATATTGAGGTATTCAATAGATGTTAACTCTTTGACGTCTTAGAATAAAAGCAACTTTTTTGCAACTTTTATTCTAATAAACTATTAGAATAAAAGTTGCAAAAGCCAGAAAGCCTCAGTTCATAACCTTCTTTACTTGTTCAGGACATCTAAACATTTCTATTATTTGTAAATGAAGTATGTTGCCTTTTGGGGACCAGGGGAGGTCAACTAAATATCAAATGTCATTGGTTTAGTTAAATATTTCACAAGTTACAGTTAGAATTACAAGACCTGAGTGAGTAAAGTTAAAGGACGGAAAGACACTTTATTTTAATCAAATTAATTTTTTTCTCCAGTTGATTTGGAGGCAGCATAACATAAATTGTGCAACCACCAGGTGTCAGTATTGTCACAAATTGAATCTTCATTGAAGCATTTTTTTAAAAAATTCTTGGCTTCACATTGTATTTAAGAGTGAAAAATGGAGTTTCCTTTTTTTTTAACTTTTAATATTTTTTGTTGACTTGTGGAAGGACCTAGAGTCCCTCACTAAGAAGAGAACCCTGTTTAACTTCTGCTTGATATCCCTGAGTTCACTCTTTTATGCCACACTGATTCAAGCAGAGACAGTTGTGATATCTTATTTGATTAGTTCGTGAAAGTGCACAAATTCTATTTCTGTTCAAATTGTTCATTTAACTATCTTTTAAAAAAAAAACTACTTTTCTTATAGCTTACTAAAAAACAATAGTTACTTTATTCCAGGTTCAGCAAATTATTTCAGCTTTGCTCAGTATTTTTCTTATGTCCCTGAAATAAGTTCAACTTTAGAAATATTACATGTAACTCGATGTGCATTCAAGATTAAGTTGCCAAATTTTGAATATATTCCCTTAATTTCATCCTGTTTAAAATACAATTTCTGATTTATTCACAGAAGAATAATTGAAGCATTCCTCTTCACCATAAAATGAGTTGTTTATACAGCATCTTGAATCTTAGATTATCCTTTCAAATTTTCATATGCAGGTTTTAAAAACTACAACAAAATCCTCAAAATTTCTTTTTTCCAATGAAATATTTATTATTTGGAAGAAAAAAATTCCAACTATAATAAGAAACAGTATTTATTAACAATAGTACAATCTTCTCTTTACATATCTAGTACCAGCACAATTTACCAAACTTTGTAACAACTTATAAAAGAGACCCTTTTGAATTAAGTTACATTACTTAAGAACAGGTAAGTTACTGTCATAAAGTTAAGAATGTGATAGAAAAACTTTCTGCATTATAGTAATAGTAATACTTTTACAGGTACGTAACTAAAAAGGTGGGATTTTTCCTTATCGCCTTTATAATATGATCAATTTTTAAATGCCCAGTAAATTAATGGTAACAATCAATTTACTTTGTTACCCACAATTTTTAATTTAGTATTGAAGATTGAGTTCAATGTATCATGTGCAGAGAACAGATAAAGTTTGTGCTTAAGAGTATAGACTCTGGAAGCAAGCTGTGTAGCTTTGAATCTCGACTTCACTGCCCCATATCATCTAAACTGCCTATGTCTTGGTTTCCCCACCTATAAATGGGGATGATTATAATTGAGTCTATACAATAGAGTTATTGTGAACGTAAAACACATAGTCCATGTATGTAAAGCACATGTTGTCTGGCACATGGTAAATACACACGCGCACACACCATTATTGTAATTATGATGCCATTTGTAGAGTGTTTATCTAGAATTAATTTGTGTTATCTGGCATCCTGATTTGAATAAGGGTGAATAATATATGTATGACATATTTACATATTATCATTACATATCAGTTATAAACAAAACAATAAGACGTTAACAGTGGTTGTCCCTGTATAGTGAGATAATAGTTGAATTTTATTTTTTTAGTGAGAAACAAATAGCTTTATAATTACAAAATTGAAATAATTTATTTGCAAATAATGTACACATATTAGCATGGATTATATTAACAAGTGTTGTCTAAGTGTGTAATAAAATGAAGCACATGAACTTCTCTTATAAGGTAGAATGTAAAATATGCTATTCAAGTCACAAATAGCTATTGAGAAGTTTAATAAAGATGTGTCCAAGGAAACAAAGAAAGGTGGGCTTTGAATTGGAGTTTGAAAAAGGACAATATTAATTACAGCAGAAATAGCAGAAAGGATAAGCAGGTTTTATTTAGATTTGCATTTATAAATTACCCTGCAATTTATAAATTCTAGATAGAAACTCTATCATAGAAACTGTAAATAAAGTCCTGATCTCCAAAATAATACCATATTCTGAGGCAACATAAGCAAAGACTCATGTAATTGCTAAATTTCTCATTTGTCTTCATATCTCTAGTACATAGGTGCCAGTTGCTGAAAGATGATAAAAAGAACAACATAGAAAGATTTATCACTTTACAAGCCTCGTAAATGCAGCTGGGATTCTAAAGTAATTTTACCAAAAGTCTGGTGGCCCATTAAATCTGTTTCATACATGGTGAGTTTGACTTTCTCTATAGTTGTTATGCTTCCAGCACAGCACTATTGTTAATGATTGCTTTAATGCAGGAGTTTTTAATTTGTTGTTAGTATACAGTATATAGTAAAAAATATTCCTATCATTGAAAATAAAGCATGCAGATCTCTACTTTTTCTTAATATACCATAGTGGATTACCTAGAATGTTGATTTTTTTTTTCTTTTTTTTTTTTTCTTTTTGGTATGTGGGTAGCTCCCTGGCTGGGAATCAAACCCAGGCCACAGCGCCGTCAGCACCAATGCCGAAGCCTTAAGCCACTACACCATCAGGGAACTCCCTGAATTTTTTTTTCTTATTACAAAGATAGCTGGTATGGTAGACTGAGGCCTGATTTTTAAATTTGTGAGGAATTACCCCTAAATTTACTCCCACCTCATTTGGAGCAATCCATTTTGAGTGAATTGCACTTCAGTAAGAAGATTTGACAAGAAGATTCTGTGTCCTACACTCATAATAAGATATTGAAAAATATACTTTTAATACCATTCAAATTCTACCCTGGACTAATAAGGCTGCTCGGTAGGCCTATGTGTCCAAGCCAACCAAGATGTACATTCGGCATAGAGAGCAAGCTTTTCAAGCAAAGATTATGAATTGCAATTTTAAAAAGGTAAACAACAATTCAAGCCAATGCATGTTTGCTTTTACTAAATTCCTTTGTATTGTCTTTCTTAAAAGACATAGAAGGTGAGGAGATGTGTGTAGTGTAATCACAGATAGCATTAAGAAATGTTTACCAAGACATGCAAGAACAGGTAGGCGAAAATTTAAAATTTGTTGTTGAACACTTACATTCATTCAGTAGAATTACTACCCAAATGACTGTTTTCCATAATATTTACTCTATCCTATAGAAATTAGAAATTCTGCTAGCATAACAACTGTAAATAAAGTATTTGCCTGGTACTTGCATTCTTGGAAAGAGTCAAGTCCCTTGATCAGATAATTATTATTTTTCCTAGGTTTCAGTGGAATTCTGGCACACTACCAATAATGATGTCGTAATCCCAGGGTTGGCAGACACTGTTGGTGCTGCCCATCTCTCTCAGTCTGTATCACTCCAGGGCATTTCTGCCTAACTTCCTCTCCTCCCCCGACAGCTTTCTCTGGCTGCTGTAGCTGCCTACAGAAGGTCAGAGGTACTGAGAGTTTAGTATCGCACAGCAACAGTCCTCAAGCAATAATGGCAGTGATTGTGTTTCCCCAGGCTCCCTGAGGGAGCTAAATGCCGTTGCTCCAATGGTTATTTGCACTTTGTTGGCCTCTTTCCTTTTCCTGTCTCACTGGCCCACATTCTTCGCTCCATTTCAGGAATCACTGCTGCTTTCACTAGAATTCTTAAGGGTCTGCTTTTGGAAGAACCTAAATCAGGATGCCAGAAGGAAGGATGATGATACCATGATCTTAGAAGGCGGAAAGCCTGGCTTGGAATTTTAGCCTTGACAGGGATCTTGGGCAGATTACTTAACGGCAATAATGTGTAGTGTCGTTAGACATAGGCAAGGGGGGTCTGAGTCACAATGTGCTTTATAACTTCTCTTACTTGTCCTTATTCGCTTGTCAATGTCATTTATGGGAAGGGGTAGAAGGGCAGATTAATATAGTAGATAGAATTTGGACTTTGGGTTTGGCTGAAATGTATTCAAATTCAAAACAAACTGCATGTAACTGTAATCTTGGATGATTTGCTTAAGTTTCCTGAACCAATCTTTCTTTGATTTTAGGAGAATTAAATGCAATGACATATATGAATTGCTGGCAATGACCCTTAAATCTTCTGGATTCACTTGTTATTGATTAATATTAGTAATGATAATACAAAGGTATGACTTTGCATGACCATGGAAAAGTTACTTAATTTTCTGTGGCTCAGTTTTCTCATCTATAAACTGACAATAATTATAGTACCATCTTTATAGAATTGTTATGAAAAGTCAAAAGTTTATATTTGTAAAACATTTGGAACATAGCACGACACAGTAATAGGAATATTTTATGAATGAAAGTCCAAAACCTATGCATTTTCTGTGTACAAAATAAAATATATACAATGTCCAGGGACTACCCAAGTCAAGAGTTGACTAAAAAGTGTGTGTGGCGGGGGGGGGGGGTGCGCGTGTGCTCATGTGCATGTAAGAGAGAGTGTCCCATAAGACTAATCTCTGGATTTGTACAAATGAGGAGAATCCAGAGTAACTTTAGCAGAGAGCTCTCTGAGAGTGTCAGTTACAGATTAATACAGAAAGAGACAGATGGCCAGAAAATTTCCTTTAAATGGGCAAAAGTTTATTTTATATTTACAAGTGGTAGGAATGAAGTCACTACACCAATGACTTAGAGTGTAGACTTATTTTTTTAAAAGTTTACATGTGGTTATTTTAAATTGCAAAAGTCCTGCAATACATAGGAGATATTCTTGGTTGCTACATCAGTAATAGTAGTTTCTTCTCTATAGAAGACATTGTACTTAAGCTTAGTAATTGGGAGCTCAACACTAACTACTATCTTGTAGCCAAACACAGGCTCCAACCACAAAGGAAATGACATGGCAATCGATCACCAAGTCTCTTAAAGCAGTTACAGAAAAGCATAGACTACTGCTGACTGCCCTATGATGAATTCAGGGCCTCCATCCTCTGCCAGAACCTTACTATTTCTAGCTGTCGGTAGAAAGTGTCTTCTTACATTTACTTCAAGAGCAAATGTACCTTCATATCCCACAGGCTTCTCAAAATAAAAACCTATTAAGACACATAGATCAATTAAACAGAAGCGAGAACCCAGAAATAAATCCATGTCATCATGGCCAATTAACCTATGACAAAGAAAGCAAAAATTTTTCTTGGGGTAAACACAGTCTATGCAACAAATGGTGCTGGGGAAACTAAGCATATACATGCAAAAAAGTGAAATTTGACCACCTTCTTACACCATATACAAAAATAAACTCAAAATGGATTAGAGACTTAAATATAAGGCCTGAAATCATAAAACTCCTAGAAGAAAATATAGGAAGTGACCTCTCAGATATTACCCTTAGTAATACTTTTTACAGCAAAAGAAACCATCAAGAAAAATGAAAAGATATCCTGCAGAATAGAAGAAGATATTCACCAATGAGGCATCTGATAAATGGTTAATATACAAAATGTATAAGAAACTCATACAACCCAACACCAAAAACACAAACGAACCAATTAAAAAATGGGCAGAAGACCTGAATAGACATTTCTCCAGAGGACGTACAAATGGCCAATAGACACATGAAAACATGCTCAACATCACTAATAATCAGACAAATGCAAATAGAAAGC
This sequence comes from Lyroderma lyra, assembly GCA_004026885.1. Classification (NCBI taxonomy): domain Eukaryota; kingdom Metazoa; phylum Chordata; class Mammalia; order Chiroptera; family Megadermatidae; genus Lyroderma; species Lyroderma lyra. The sequence continues at coordinate 14,574 of PVJL010015532.1, read as the reverse complement.
ACTATGAGATACCACCTCTCTCCTGTCAGAATGGCTCTCATCAATAAATTGACCAACAACAAGTGTTGACAAGGACATGGAGGAAAGGGAGCCTTTCTGTACTGTTGGTGGGACTGCACATTGGTTTAGTCACTATGGAAAACAGTATGGAGATTTCTCAAAAAATTAAAAATGGAATTACCACATGACCCAGCAATTATACTCCTAGGAATTTATCCAAAGAAATCCAAAACACTAATTCAAAAAAATATATGCACCCCTATGTTTATTGCAGATTTATTCACAATAGCCAAGACATGGAAACAATCTAAATGACCATCAATACATGACTGGATAAAGAAATGGTGGTACATGTACACAGTGGAGTATTACTTGGGCATAAAGAAGAATGAAATCCTACCATTTGCAACAACGTGGATGGAACCAGAAGTTATCATGCTAAGCGAAGTAAGTCAGACTAAGAAAGACAAATAACAAACAATCTCACTTATATGTGGAATCTAAAAAACCAAATAAATGAACAATGAAAATAGAAATTGACTCCAACTGACAGAATTAGATGCAAGGGAGGATGGCTAGTAAGGGTGAAAGCATTGAGAAATGTAAATTGGTAGGCACATAGTGGTTCCGGGGAGTGAGGTACAGTGTGGGGAGTATAGGTGATAATGTTGAAAAGGGTGTCAGGTGAACAATGGACCTATCAAAGGGAAAACTTCATAAATTATATAGATGCCTACCAGTTGTGCAGTATACCCGAAAATAATACAAATTAATGTCAAATGTCAACTATTACTTAAATTTTATATGTGTGTGTGTGTGTGTGTGTGTGTGTGTGTGTGTGTGTGTAGTCATGGGAGATAGAGTACAGCACAGGAAATCTAGTCAATGGTATTGTAACAGATATATAAGACACCGAGTGGGAAATAAGCCTACTGTGGTTATCACTGCGTAAGAACTGTAAATGTCTAAGCAGTATGTTCTCTTGTACACTAAGAAACTAATAAAAAATAAACTAAAAATCTAAATAGCATGTATTACCTGATATACTTAAAAATATAATTTATATTCATAAATGTTTCTAAAAAGTTTTAAACCAGAGAAAAAGAAGCTGCCTCTTTCTTTCGTTTTTAAAAATCTTAGCTATAGAAGCATTGAATGTCTAGAGTATTTGCTGCTTATGTCTTTTATTATACTGCCTCCTTTACCCTGCTTTATTTTTGTCCATATTAGAAATATCGCTTCCTTGATATAGTTGATATAGTTATTTTCTCTATTTTTTCTGAATTGTACTCTCTCTGAAGGCAGGGATTTCTCTGTCTCTGTCTCTCATCTGTATATCTAACCTATCCTTACTGCTGTATTAGTAGTGTTCCAAATAGTGTCTCCTACATAGGGGGGCATTAAATATTTGTTCAACGAAATGTTAAAAAAATATATTTTTTTTAGTCACAAGTCAGTTTCCCTTTATTTTTTCCCTTTTTAAAAATATTTTATGTAATACATGGCCAACTGAACTCGGTGACATGGTTTATACAAAATGGCTTTATTTTTTTTCTCAAACACTGACTCTCAAAGGTGCTGTGTTGGATCTCCTTTCTTCAGCTTGGGGACACCTGTGACAGACCCCATCTATAACCACACTCGTACTAGCAATGTCACTTTGGTAACTTAAACTCATGTTCAGACATGAAAAAATCAGGCTAGGATAAAAAATATATATATTAGTTCAACCTCACACCATGCATAAAGAAATCAATTCACATGAATTATAGATTTAATATGAAAGAAAACAATAAGCCTTCTAGGATAAATTTGGGAAATTAAGTGAGAATTTAAAACCTAAAAAAAAAAAAGCAGTATCCATATAAAAAAATTATAAAATGTTCTCCTTAAGCATTATAACTCTAATGTTCTATTCATCAAAAGACTTCACTTAGAAAGGGAAAAGACAGCCACAGAGCTTGGAGAAGATATTTGCTACTCCTATAACCAAAGGATAAAAATAGTATGTATTAATAATATATTATGAACTCATATAAATAAATAAGAGATAAACAAGCAATCCAATAAAAATAAAAGATTTCACACACAAAAAATAGGATATATAAATGGCCAAACGTATGAAAATGTGCTCATCTTCATAAGTCATCAAGGAAGTCAATGAGATACACAGTGGATACTATTACATACCTACCAGAAAAGCTAAAATAAAAAAAGAACACGAAGTAGTGGTAAAGGTATGATGCAACCAACTTAAAACTTTTATACACAGCTTAACGGAGTGTAAATTGGCACAAGTAATCTGTAAAACCATTTGACAATATATTCTGAAGTTGAATGTGTGTATATTTCTTATGACACTAAATTCTATTCTTAAGGATATTTAGCTAAGATACATATGGTGTATACACTTACACTGTAAGGTATGTACAGAAATATTCGTAGCAAAATTATTTGTGATAACCTTCAAAGTAGAAACAAACCAATTCCAATGAAGAGTAGGATAGATTTTTTTTTTTGAAGTGTAGTATAATTTACATCATGGACTATACTACAGAGGAGAGAGAGAGGAGAGGGAGACAGAGACAGAGACAGAGGGAAGGAGGGAGAAAGGAAGGCAGGAGGGAAGGAAGGAAGAAAGGAAAAAGAAACACCCATTCTAAATTAAAACTTTAACCTTATGACTTGCTCTCTCTCCTTCCCAAAAGCCTGCCCTGAAGCTTGGTGATTTACGGTGGGGAAGGAAACATCATCTCCCTTTTCTCTCTTTCTTCACAATTGGGCATAAATTGGTCCACTTTAACAGTTTTCAGCACTCTTCTACCCTGCTGTTGCTCATAGAAAAGGAGATGTTTAGTAAGTACATGACACCCAGTGTATTTAGAAGTTCTTGATTTTTGCATCCTTTAATTGTTTGTAACAAATCACAGAGCATTGTGAAATCACTTTCATAGGCAAACGTCACTCAATTCTTTACAGAGCATGTAATGTTTAGTGAGGTATTGTTATTGTTATTATCATGATTATTATTATTATTTTATAAACTAGGAAACTGAAGTCCTCATTAGGAATTTAATGATTCGAGGTGACACGTCAAAACATTCACAATGAGCAGCAGACGGCAAAAGCATGCACGTGCTTTCTGATAAATAACCAAAACAGAATTTGTCTGGCTAACACAGTGTAGTTGTCGTTCCATATCCTAGTTGTAGTCATTCTCAACTATTCCTTTTTGTTCTCATGCTTGGTTTTAGATGGATTTCTCTGTAACGAGATAAGAGGACTGAGGAGATTATATCTAGCTTTCCCAGTCGAGTTTCTGGTTCTGGGGAGTGACATACCAGGTAAGCCTTACCCTTTATAGATGATTCGGGAAATACTGGTTTCACATTTCTCTTTTGTTCATTTAGACACCTGAGGGACCAAAACAACTGGGGCTTCCTGAAATCTGTCCTGAATGTTCCTCTTCTATGCATTGGATTTTTGGCATTGTCCTGGATTCTAAGGAAATACACACTCTTCCAGAGGCACCAAAAAAGTTCTAAAACAATAAATTCTTCAAACTAAAGTTGCCTAAATTGAAATTGTCTTGTTGTAACAGCGATAAGAAAACTGTCATCAGGGTTTTGACTTAGTTCATGAAAGTTAGATCGTTTAACCATGAGTTGAAATGCTGATAAAACAGGGACTTTCTGGGGAGTTCCCTGGTGGTGTAGTAGCTAAGGCTTTGGCGCTGTGAATACTGCGGCCTGGGTTCGATTCCCAGCCAGGGAACTACCCACATATAAAAAATAAAATAAAAAAAAAAACATGTACTTTCTGTTAATGTGGAGTGAAAGAGATGCTGTAGTCTCGGGTGAAGCTAAAAGGCAGGTAAATAACAATAATCCTTACTAATTTTGACCCATCTTCTCCAAGGCAAGCATTGCAAATTTTCTTTGTTCACATCCTTCATAGCAATAAGAATTCCCTGTATATAACATATATTCTCTTAAAGGATGAATATTATATTATTTGGGGGGGATATAGTTGTTTAAAGATCATTTTTTACCTCAAAAAAAATAGAGAACAATGTAGCAAAAGTTGAAGTATAAAAATAGGGCAATTTTCCAGGGCCATATTATCCAAAGACAAAAAAGAAGAAAGTTTAAATTGTGGCACAGCATGTTTCTTAAGGTTAAGTGGTTCCCAGAGTAGATTTTATTTCAGGAATCTTAGGATAGTATTTATTTTTCAAAAAAATTCAAGAGTTGTATGTATGAATTTTGTGTTCGTATTTAAAAGGTGACATGGGCTAAAACAATCCAAATTTCTTTGGATGTTTACTGCATATTGAATTGAAATCTTAGTCTTTATTTTTCAATACTTTTCAATACATATTTTGAAGTTTATTTGAGATATTTTGAAGTTTATTTGAGACACTCAAATATATTAAAAGACAGAGCATCTCCAACTGACAGAGATAGAGACAAAAATACAAGTATGTCCTTCATGAAAATAGATGCTTGGAGAATTTATAGTTCTGGGGTGGGAGGGAGTCTTTGAACATATTAAAATCATTTTCTAAAATTTTGTTTAAAAGTTTTGTGGGGAAGAAAACAAATGGCCTGAATTTCTTCTTTGTTTTTGATCAAGATCTGATCATTATCATGTTAAATAAAAAACCAAAAGGGGTAGAACCTCCTATCACTGACATGGCTATCAATAGAGTTATCCTCTCTTCTTTCCAATTTCACTATGGAGACTAATTAGAATAAAGTCAAGTTAAGGATTTAATAGCTCTGTTTACATAAGCAACATGAAGTGGAAAAATGAGGCAATGAATTATATCATTTCCCAAAGGATGTTCTACCTAATTCAAGTTCCTTGGAATTTTAATAGGTAAGCCATGAAAAGGAAATACTTTCTTTAGAAAAATAAATGTAACAGATACTGGATTAAGTACATTAGACGAGTTAGGACACGTGAATACAAATGTGGAAATAAATGCTCCAGGGCCCAATTCTTGGCCCTCATCTCGTTCTTACCTACACACACACTCCGTTGGTGATCTCATTCATTCTTGCTGCTTCAGATCAACATGTCTAAGGTTTCCTAATGTATCCTTCTAGTCCTAGGATCTCTCCCGAACCCCAGAACGTTAGATTCTCAAGTATGACAACCTACTTGACATCTCCCCACGATGTCTAGCAGTCCTCTCACTTACCTCATCCACAACCTAGCACCGAGGTTCTTCCCCAGTCCTCTCATAGCCTTCTTCCATTTCCACAGGCAAAATATAAACATAAACTAGAGTCACCCTTGCTTCTATTCTTTATTTTGCTCCCTATATCAGTAAATCTTGTCTATTTTGCTTCACATTATACCATGTACCCACCCACATTTAATCACTTCTAGTAGATATACTAAATCCAAATCTTCATCATCTCTTGCCTGAATTATTGCAGTAGCCTCCTCAACAAAACAGCAGAGTGGTTCGACTCTTATTAAAGGTGGTTCCTATCATGTCATTCCTTTGTTCAAAACCCTCCAATGTCTTTACACCTTAAGTCAAAGTTTTTTCACCATCCTATTTAGTCCTTTGCTACCTGGCCCTGGTTACTTCTCTGTGCTCATCTTCTACTATTCTCCTTATTTCCTCTTTATCAGCTCCTGGGGTCCTCTTATTTACAGGGAAGCTTCATGAAGGCAGAGAATTTGTCTAGGTGTTCACTGTTGCATCCCAGTGCCAAGTTGAATAGCTGGTGCATAGCAAGTAGCTATTAAATGTTTGTTGAATGAATAATGTCACTGGAATAACCCGAGAGCTGCATAAGGCAGAAATAACTTACTGATTACCATTCTTAGGAGCAAATGAAGCTAAAGTCATCCACTAGCAGTTTAAGAGTAGTAGGTTATGTAGATATTCTATTTACCTCTTCTAGCTTACAATAGTGAAAACTATGATCTTTAACTTAATACCTTTGGGGAATAGTATGCATTCACACTGCTTCATATCTGTCAGGAATGTTAAAATTTTAAGATTCTTGTTCCTTGCTGTTGAAATGGAAATACCACCCCATGAGGTAAAAAAAATGAAGATTTTAGAGAAAATGCTTACACTTACATAATTGATATGTCTTTTCATCAGTACCAGACAAATGCAGGCTTAATGTTAGTCTTCTGAGAACATTAATGATTAACTGCTGAAAACTGAATGACAGGAAGTTTTAATTAACATAAAGCTTTATATCTGTGTTCACACCCTTGCAGACAATGAATAACGGCTATGCTATAAACTTCTGGTTATATTTCTTTTGTGAGTTGTTTGTGACTTGTGAATTGTAAAGTAATTTTTAGAACAATATTAAATTATGTCATATCTGATGTTTAAGACAAATATGATTCAACCAGTTTACTGAAAAGGGTAGTAAGAATTAAGCCAATTAAAAGATTCTACAACATAGTAAGAACTTTTTTCCATACAAGTATAATCTTAAGAAAGTTAAAAAAGACTTTCATGTATATTATTATTATTAGTTGGAAGCAATATCTACTAATTCCACTAGAGTGAATCCACGGTAAAGTTTAACTAACTCATTAATGAGGGAATCAAGAAGATGCCAAATTTGATTAAAAGACCAGTTGGAGATTCCAGGTATTCACACGCATGTTTTCAAAAATGTTTTGTAGTAAGAGTCCTAGGTTTTTTATAAAACTACCTATTGTCCTTTAGGACAGGAGAGGGGTTATTTTTCTACCAAAGAGAAATCATTTGTATCTCTTCTGAAACAAAATCTACCACTTAACATGTAGCTTTACAGAGTCTGGGCCATAGTAAATAGTGGGTCATATAAGCTGTATTCTCTTGATCAGCACCATCCAATACTAGCCATGTATATAATTCAAAATTTTCCAATAGGAGCATTAAATAAAGTAAATATAATTTTAGTAACTGTTATTTGATCCAATATAGCCTGAGCTATTGACCACTATACTATATATGCTGGGATGACTTCAAAATTAATTCTTCCAATTCATATCAATTAAATAGCTAAACATTTGCTATGCAAATTAAAATTAACAAGTACATCATTCTTTCTCTATACTGGAAAAATATTTTTTCTGTTTTCTATAGAGTCAGAAATGACAATGTTTTTATGCATAACTGTAAGAACAGACTATTTCTTCATTTGATAGAAAATTGTATAAGGAATAGAAGTTACTCATAGTAAATTTTTTGTAGTGGAATAAAATGAAACACTGTTGTATCTCAGTCGTACTTTATAGGTCTGGCTTATAAATTGCTCTTATTTGAGAGGCAGAAAGCAGAAAAGATTAATTCTGATTCTTATTACCACAAAATACAATTTGAAGACCTTTTAAATTGAAATGGAACTAGACCATTGTAATAGAAATGGAACTACAAAAAGCTTGTTGCTTAATTATTTTGAAAGGCAGACATCATCCTGAGGAAATGCATCCAAGGGAAATAAAATGCGGCCTCATAATAATAGTTTGTTGTTTTTCCTCTTTTCCTATTTTTTTTCTTTAACTTATATAAACTAGGAATTAGCACCGATTCTTGAATATGTGGAATTAAGTTTAATTTTTAATTTCTCTTATTTTCAATTACATATAGTATATTAGTTTCAGGTGTATAGTATATACAATAGTATATTAGTTTCAGGTGTACAACATAGCGATTAGACATTTATATAACTTAGAAGTCATTACCCTAATAAGTCTGGGACCCATCTGACACCATATATAATTATTTTAATATTATTGACTATATTTCTTATGCTGTACTTTATAGTAATTTTCTTGTCTGTTACTTACTATAAGGGAAAACTTTCAATTAATAATACAATATACTTAATGACTATTAGTTTCAATTTTTTTTCATATTTTATTAATTTTGTCACTTCACATTTTTACATTCTTTGTTCATTTAATTTGGTTTTCTAATGTACTTTGAAGTTATTATTTACAATATAATTTGATGTTTCAATATATCTTTTATATCTTTAGTTACTTTACCTACTTTGTTTTATATTTTGTGCATTACATACTCTTTTACTGATGATCCAGTTTTTCAAATGTACACCTGGGTGACTAATCTTTAAAACAGTGTTCAGTTTTGTAAATCACACCTGTTTCTTCCATTGTATTTTAATAACGTTATCTTTATTTTTTCTTTGTTGCATGTTTTGACATTGTTGTTTCTTCATTATGTTGATCTTTTTCTATTTTCTTTATTTGAAGGTATAGATAACTAATATTCTGTTTTGCTTTCTAAATAATGTTTTCAAAACCACGCATTTCCCTCTATTCATTGCTGCATTCGTTTTGAATGATCTCCTGGGATGAGAAGTACACATTCTGCCATGGTTCTTTGTATTTTCTTAGTCCTACTTGCTTCATGAGTCTGCTAGTCTTCATTTCTTTCAAATGCTTGTCCTCTTGCAGGCAAAGTTTGCTCAAAAACTTGAATTTGATATATAGCGTATTCATTTCATCCATCTCTCCAGTTGAAGGAAAACACGTCCTTTCTAGAGTGGTGACTTTCTTTGACAATTTGGCTATTGTACTTACTTAGCTTTCTCAAAGACTAAGAAACAAAATGAAAATATTAGGAACTGAGAGAAGTTTTTAAAAATTAAAATTATGTGAAAGGTATACATTCTCATTTATAACAGATTATAAATTGAACTGCCACCAGTCTTCCCAGATTTCAACCTTACATCTCATAATTTTCAACTATTATTTATATAATAAAAGTAAATTTCAATTAGAAAAATCATGTTCAATATGATACTAATTTTATTTAAAAATCACATATGTACACATATAAATATTGGAAAATATATAGAGAAATATTTAAAATGATATTAAAATGGGATTTTTAAAAAGTTTTTATATATTTTCTAAATTTTCTTTAATTTATATGCATTAATTTAGCAAGTAGAAAATAAACAATAAATGCTAATAAAAATTAAAACTTAGTTAAAAACCATCACTCTCAAAAATAAACTTGTACCATAGACTATCCCTTTAAAATTTTTGTCAAATGGACCAATATTTATATTTTAAGATTCAAATTGTATGTTTTCCTACCTGAATCTGGTTTACAAAACTGATTATCCTCATGTCTGGTAGACTTATAAGTGGAATGTTAAACTTTATTATTTTCAGAAGAAAGGTTGTGCCAAACCAGAAGTTGAAGAAACTCTTTCAGTTAGAGCTTGAAAAAAAATTATCTTAAAATAAACAGGGTTTGAAATTCATTCCTATACATCTATCTGAAAAATGCTGGAATGTCCTACAATTTCAGGAAAGGGTAAAAATATCTAGAAGAGGAAGCTAAACAAGAAAATAGTACCACCCAAATTGCTCAATACAGACCCATGTGACAGGTAATGTCATGGCAAGAGATGATCTGGACAAACGAAGCAATTTCAAACTAGACATCAGGCCTTAACATTCAAATCAAATTACCCCAAATGTTGGGATTAATTACTTGGTTTTCTTTTGTTGGGCCTTAGCCATCTGAATAGCAAGATGTAGCTACGGACTGAATCATCTTTACAATCCCATCACCTCTCAATTTCTAACTCTGATTTCACATGTATTTAACTATGAGGCAAACTGGCTACTTAATAGATAGAAAGCTATATAACTACAATCACCAGTGAAAAAGTATTTTATATGAAGATAAATTGCCTAAATAGAAAAAAAAAAAAAAGCTATGAAAGTACTTTACAGCCTGGTTAGCGTTGTCGACCTCTCTGGACTCCAAGGACCCTACTCTCTTCTCTGATTAATCCGTGAGCATTTTGAGAGCACTTGCACATTTTGCAAAGGCTTGGTCTCCTTTACTTCTCCAGCAATAGGTGGCTGAGTTCTGTCTCTGATCTCTCAATTAATACACCTAAGAAATAACATGAAGGGTCAGTGAAGTTAAAATATTTAAGTCTCACTAGATAAGAAATAGCTTTTCGATAAAATATTGACACTTGTATGACAAAAAGCTTTTTATTGGAACCACAATTACCACAATTACATTGATTTAATTCTGAGGTTAGTGAAATTAAGAATTAATAATTAAGAATTGAAAGCAGTGAGAAGAAATGTTCTACATCAGCACACAGTGGTACGATGATGATGAGCTGGAGACAGGCTTGTTTACTCTGTTGAAATCAAACAGTCGCACTAACAACTAGTAAAGGCCCAGGTATAACCTGCGGTTTATATTTCTCTTTGTGAAAGTTTTGAGCTATCAAGAGACTAGCTAAAAAATAAAAATAAAATAAAATTAAGTCATCATCAGGGTTATTTGGAGATTATCAAGCACTTACTTTAGAAAAAAAGAGCAGTGATTTCCAAGGCTAATTCAAACCAGATGCAATTTCAAACTCGAAGGAAACAATGAGAAAACTTTGTCTCTTTCAGGGGATTTCAGGACAACTTTCCGAATCACTCAACTATGCCAATACATGCTGCATTTTTACCTCATTCTGTACAACAAATATGTTTCTAAATCTTTTTAAAAAAGATTTATTTGGCCAATCACACTCATTGCTATGTACTTAAATTAAATGTAAACACATCCCAGAGCAAATAATAACTAATATTTGTTGAGTACACTCTATAGATGTTCTAGTTACTTGTTCTGCACCTTTTATACACAATTAAATTTAACATCTAGAACAATATGCATATTTTACAGATGGGGAGGTTGAGGAGTTACTAATTTGCCAAAGGTCACATAGCTTAGAAACGGAGCAGCTCAATACCAAACTCAGGTAGTTCGGGGTTTTATCAAACACGAAGTCCAGATTTCTAACTACACTCAGTGCCTCTAAGAGTTACACACATGTAAGGGCAGAAACAGGTTTCAAGTGTCTTTTCATCTCTTTAAGGGTTTTTCTTCTTCTCTAAGTTGAAGAATGCCTTTTGTATGCTTTCTGGGATAATTAGAAAAAGAAACTCAAAGGAAACATAACTGTCATATATTTTTAATGACCTAAAAGAAACGTTCCATTTTTTCTCACTGGTTGAAACACTCAGTTAAAATATTCAAATTTCAAACTATCTTCCCTTTATTGAGGTAGAACTTTAAACTTTTTTTTTTCTATTTCAATTTCATCATGAAAATTTTAAGCTTCTCATAGCAAATGGGCAGAGTGCTTTCTGTAGAAAAGATTCACTTTATGCCTCATAATCCCAAGAGGAAAAATTGAAGGTTATGTAAATTAAAAATCTGCCCTGGTCACCCAAATGACCAAAGAAAATTAACCTTCTGGCCACATTTTGAGAGATGTCGCCCTTCTCTAAAAAACAAGTTTAATTTATTCAATATGCCACGGGAAAGAAGCCAGTTAGTTATGTTGTTAAATGGAAAGCCTGCTTGGCAGAACATCCAGAGTTGGTCTCTTCAGCTTTTCAACATTCTCCTTCACATTTTACTGCTTGTAACTTAAAATGCTTAAAGTATCATGAACTTTCAAAATAAATGTTACTAATTTTCAACGAGTATTTTAATCCAGAAAATTCTCCCTAAAACGAATGACTCACCAGTTTAAGCTGTTTCAACCAGTTTCACTCACTGATCTCCTTTTGTGCAATTGTTCTCTATACTGTATTTTGGGAATTGAAAAAAAAATTTTTTTCTCTTCCTTCACAGTTACTTGATTATAGTAAATATTCATTACTTGACAGTTTAATTTTGAAATTGAGAGGGAAAGCAATGTTTATAGACAGGAGCTGCCCCGTGCTCCCCAGGAATCATCACACCTGTGGAAGAGCAGCCCCCACCTGACAGCCGTTTCAAAAATGGGATCAGGTGTTAGGCCATCCCTCACCCTGAATGTGATGGGCCTTTGGGGCTGGAATCGTCAACTCTTCTAAAAGTATTCCTCCATCTAGCTCTAAGTTCTTTACTCATTCACAAATATTTCAGAAGGCAATTATAGTAAAATGACTTTTAAAACCACACAAATCCAAGTTTACTTATTTCTTTTTTGTAGAAAAACTTTTGACAAGGGGAGTTTTAATCTTATACAAAAGTTAGCCTAAGAAAAATAGCGAATCCCTACATGCCCATCACTTAATAGCAGTAATTAGGATCACTTTGCCAATTTTATTTTATTTATTCTCCCCAAGTTTCTTCTGGAGTATTTCAGAGTAAATCCCAGACATCAAGTCATTTTATTGATAAATATTTTATTATATATCTAAATGAGAATGAGATGTTGTTTATCCTTTTTACTGCTTATTTTAAAGAAATATATACATTGTGTTTTTGTCATTAATTAAATTATTAAATATTACAATCACATAATAAAAGCCATAAATGCAAAAGGATAGTAATGAAGACCATACAGCTAAAAGAATAAACATTTTTCTCCATTTTCCTGCCTTCTCTTACATTAAGTACTCACCGAATTGTTTTTTCCTTGGTGTTACCTTGTTTGAATAAGTAAATGTGTTTGTTGGGTCATTATAAGCATTAAAACCAACCAAACAAAAGGCCAGCATAAATCCAATATAAAGCATATAATTCTTGACAAATTGTTTAAAAGTTTTTGAAATGATAGTTTGTAAAGCTGCAAGATTTCAGGTCATAGAAAAAAGCATTTTTCTACACATTCCTGAACCAGACAGTAATAAAATAGTAAATCAGTAACCCAGGTTTTACAATTCATGTGAAACACTTTCTGAGCTAAAGGTTTTTTATTTTTGCCACATAAACTATAAGAGTATGCTACAGGGGGGAAAATGGAATTAAAACAACTATGTTATTCTCCAAGAATTCTCTTTGTACTATTCTTTAGGCCCCCAAATTTATTTAAATCCCTAGATAATTTTTTATAATAGGTCTAAATTTTATATATTGATATGCCAACATCAAAAAAATTTACTTAAAGGTAGAGGTATATAGAGATACACAGATATATCTAGATAGATGGATGATAGATAAATGATAGATGATAGATAAATAAATGATATATAGATAGATAGATTTAAAAAAAACTTTTTTCTGTTTTCATTCTGTTTTGCTTTGGGGTTTTGAATCTCAGTTGCACAGAGTTGAATTGATTGTATTCCTTGGTTCATGGCAAATTTTTATTGTCAACCAGTGTACCTTCCCTCTTTTGTTTTATTTCATGATTTTTTTTCCATTTATTCCTTTGTTATCAATTCCCATCCCACTCCTACGTGGCACCCACTCACACACAGTTAATGTATGCTCTTCCAATCCACATCCCATATGGTTCATGGTTCTTTGCAAATATGTTCATTCATAAAATTTACTTTTACTAATACAGGCATAGTTTTAATGGCACAAATGGCATTATATTCTGTTTCTTACTATTTTATTCAACTTTATAGTTTTGAAATCTGCCTACACTGCTATTCCTTCCATGCTGTTCATCGGCTCTGATTCTGCAAAATATTCCTCTCATGCATATCCATTTTATTTATACATTTACCTATTTTTAAACTCCTAGGTTGCCTTTAAATTCTTTCACCACAGTATACTTTGTTCACGACTCCTTGCATATTTGTGAAGAGTATCTCTCGAGTACATGCAAGTGTGGAATTGTGGGGCATAAAGTACGTGGCTGCAGTTTGTACTCGATCCTGCCAGACTGCTCTCCTAATGGCTACATCGCGTTCCAGCTGCTCCTCTCATTATTATTATGTGAGATTTCTCATTTCCCCACGTCCTCACCAGCCTTTGATGTTAACATTCTAATTTATCACCATCTGATAGCTACAAAATAGTGTAACAAAAACAGTAGAGCCATGGTGGTATAGTGGTTAGGTGGGTGGGCTCAGATTCTAGCTCTATCACTTAAAATTTGTATAACTTTCTGTTTCTGTTTCCTAATTTGTAAAAGGAGACAATAATTATCCTAGTTTATAGAGTTGCTATATGGATCAGAACAGTGGTATTGTAAAAGCACTTATAATAGTGCCTAACCATAGAAAGCACTCAACTATTAGCTGCTTATGTAGTTCCCCCAATAAATAGTAAGGCCCATATCAATCAGCACTGTTCATATATTTAGTGGCCAGATTACTCTATATATTTACATTACTTTTCCATAGAGTTCCTTGACTTTACTCTTGCTGCATTCTTTTTGTTTGTATATAGTCTTGATATCTTTAGTTATTTGTAGAAATTGAAAAAATTTTCACCATTGACCACCCATCATTTAACTTTGTCTTTGTTGTCCTGGTCTGAGTTGTTACCTTTAGTTCAATGCAGTCATGGCTATCAATGTTTCCCTTTATATTTCATGTTATTTTTGGAGGTATTTAAGAAATCTTTATTTCTACTCTGAAATATACAATTTTAAATATTTTAGTTCTTTTGAATTTGTAATTCATTTTATGTCACATTTTTCTAGTCATTTGATAATCTTGTTTAACTTTTTTTTTTTTTTTTTTTTTTTTTTTTTTTTTTTTTTTTTTTTTTTTTTTTTTTTTTTTTTTTTTTTTTTTTTTTTTTTTTTTTTTTTTTTTTTTTTTTTTTTTTTTTTTTTTTTTTTTTTTTTTTTTTTTTTTTTTTTTTTTTTTTTT
>PVJL010015531.1:0-23953 GCA_004026885.1 Lyroderma lyra | reverse complement strand
TTTCACTCATATGCGGAATATAAAACTGAAAGCAAAGAAAAAAAAGAAATGAACAAACAAATAACCCATGGACACAATCGATAGTTTAATGTTTATTTGGGGACGAGTGGGTTAGGGAGGGGAGAAAGGGGAGGGGGTGGGAGAGGAGGGGGGAAGCTAAATATAAGGTGATGGAAAGAGAAGTCACATTAGGTGGTGACCTTATTATACATCAAGCTGACAATGCACTGTAGAATTATATGCCTGAAACCTATGTAATCCTTGCTAACAGATGTCACCCCAATAAGTCTAACAATAAAAACTTAGACTTTTGGCATGAAATAGAAAAAAAAATAAGCTATTCAGTCTCTGGTGCTTTGTTATGGCAAAACTTGAAATCTAATGCAGCACCTAAATTATTTTAATGGTTAATCTTAACATTTACCCTGTGAATCACTTAGACTTTTGGCATGAAATAGAACTGAACTCAGATGGCTCAAATAGAGGGGGCTTTATTGAAAGGGTGACCTACAGAGATGTGGGCAGAGTAAAAACACCAGAGACCGGCAGCAGTGGGAGGTGTCAACATGCCTAGGGATAAGGCGGCAGGGAAGGAAGTAGGCTTCCAGGGCCCAGTGAGACCAGAGGCTGTGGGCAAGAAACTGTCCAGTGAGAGCTACTATTATGGGAAGATGTGGCTGCTGTCATAGAAGGGTTCCAGAAACAGGGAAGGAGTGATGAAGAAATACCCCAGCATCTGTCAGCTGCCTTCTAATCTCTCTCTCTCTTTAAACTATTATTACACCCTGTCTTTATTTTATTTTTGTTTCTGATTTAAAAAAAAAGTATTATAATTGACATACACTCTTATATTAGTTTCATGTGTGCAAATTCTGACCCCTTGTTGGGGTTTTCCATTGAGCAAGTCCAACAAGGAGCCAAAAATCAAGGAATGTGGATAATGTTCTCCACATAGGTCAGTTCTCTGAGATATAAGAAGGACCCAGAATGGTGGAGAATAAATGGTGGGAGAAACAGAATAACTGTTTCTGCAAAAGAAAATAATCAGCATTACAGCTAGTCAACAAAATGGAGAAACCAGGGTCTGGAGCTATTATTTCTCCAAGATCAGCAGCAAAGTCATCAAACTGTCTCTCAACTTTTTGATTCCTTGTGACTTTGCTGAATTTTATGTCATGGAGGAAAGGCTTTCCGTGAGAAGAAACTTTTTATTTTTAAGAGCTGAAGGGAAATCAGCTCTTCCAACTGTCTTAGTTTAGAGGTGTGGAAACTGAGGCACAGAAAGGTGAAACAGCTCCTCCCTGGCTTCCCAGCAGGTCTGTGGGAAAGCCGAGCCTGGTTCTAGAGCTCGTTGATCACTGATCATTACATCGACCTCACTGATCACATTTCCCACTAAACTTCCAGTCCGATGTTTAGCTTTAGTCGAATGCTTCAAAAATAGTCATGAGCTGCATAATGGCAGTTTAGTTAATGACAGATCACATATACAATGGTGATACTAAATATACAGTGGCATACCATATAGCCTAGGAGCAATAGGCTATACCACAGAGCCTAGGCTACATTATCTAGGTTTGTGTAAGTGCCCTCCGTGATACTCACAGAAGGGGACAATCACCTAATGACACATTTCTCAGAATGTATCCTCATCATTAAGTGTGTATGACTGTATAATAGCTTCTTTAAAAAGTTAATTGAGAAACTTCTGTAGGAATTTATTGAGAAAGCACAGGAGAAAAAAGGGGAACCAAGGTTTGTTGTGTTTTATTTTTAGACATGAATAAAATATGGCTATATGATTCAGAGGCAGCCAGATGGCCAGCTTTCCATTCAGCTCTGGTCAGTTTGTGGCTAATTTGGAAGGCAGTCTGAGGGAGGGTGCATGAGGCCACCCCTAACCCTGGACCAAAGCCCTGGAAATGCTCCAGCCCCTCTGCATCCTTGGTTTATGCTTCCTGTTTCTTCACTTATCAAATATTTATTGTCAACAGCGGGCAGTTCTGTTTGCACACAGTGTGATGGGGTAATGAGATAGTCAGGTTTCCTCCTGTTATTGATGGGCAGTGCTGATGGCATGAATAATTTCCTCTTTTTATAAATGGGAATTTAATTATTGATGCCTTGTTTAGGAAGTGACAAAGGGGTTACCAACACATCCTGTGGTTGGAGGCCTCAGCAGGCCTGGGGCTCCAGGCCACAGCCTAGGATCTCTGGGGGTCTTGAAATAAACTTGCTTAATTGTTTAGAATAGGGAGTGTCTTTATCTATATCTATCTATCTATCATCTATCTATGCATAAAAACATATGTATACATACATATTCTATGTATACTGCTTGAAGAAATTTTTATCTAAAACATATAAAAGAAAACAACTAATCCTAACCAAGTGCAATCACATCAAATCAGTGAGAAACTGGTCCTTTCACACTCTCAGAGAACATTAATTGAATTCGTAGCATCACTGGTGGAATGTTTATTCACATAGCAAGGATTTTTGTGGACTGACAACTCAACATTAGTTCCTAAGAGATACTAAAAAGAACATGAGGTCTCTCACTCACTATTTTAATTTTTATTGCTCTCTTTGAAGGCCCTCTGAGTACTGCCCGTGTCCATGCCATAAATAAAAGGAAAGCAGAACACTATAGCCATGTATTTCTCAAGGAAGAGAAGTTTTGGCTACTATTTTTTTTTCTTGAAAATCCAATTAGTGTCTGTTTTGTTCTTCTCAGCTTCTTGGGCACCAGAACAAGAAGTTGAAGCTGGTGTCTTTTCCTACGGTAATGTGAGTTATGAGTTGGATTTCAGAGGAGGTGGGTCCTTTGCTTATATGGGGGATAAGAAGTTGCTGTGATTCTCATAAAGGTAGAACACAGTAAAACAGGCACCTCAGAATCAATGGGCCTGAGAATCACCTGGGGTGTTGTCACAGTACAGATCCTGAGTCTGCAGGCTTGGGATGGGGCCTGAGACCCTGCATTTCTGACACTGTCCCTGGTGGAGCCAGAGAGGCTGGTCCAGGGACCACATTTTGAGTAGCAAGGATTATTGGACCAGACAGCAAATCCTTGAGGTGCTGAATTTTTGAGCTAGGTAAATAGTAGCTATGTATGTATATCTTTTGATTCTTCACACTTTTTTTTTGTTATCAGAATTAGTACAATTTTTTTTTTTGGCCAATCTTCCTCAAATAGCTTTTGGCTGCAAAAACTTCATTTCTTTTTATATTTTCTGAGTTTTCTGATGACACGGGGTATAGATATAAAGTGGTTGGGACAGGTTGGCCTCAGAATACATTTTTTTTCAAATATTTTAAGATTGCAAGCCACAGTAGAAAGTGTAACCAACTGCCTCAGTTATACACAAGGGTATTAAGCACCTTCTTAACTAATCTGGGGTATTAGGGTAGCATATGCTTCCCAGTTTGAATTTTTCCTCCTTCATTGAGAGACTTCGCCTGGTCTCCTGACCATTCTGTCAACCTGTTAATTCTCAGAGGTTCAGGGAAAATGTATTTTTTTCCCTCTAAGTGATGGTCTATGGTATCTTCATCGGTGTTGACCGCTCTCCAGACCAGACATCAGTAGTCGTAGCCCCCAAGCTCTTCTTGTGTCCCTAACTCTGTTTACTCTTCCCCTGGTGTTAAATACACCACTTTGCATTGCTAAGTGCTTTTCCCATAAGGCAGCTGGTCAGTTGTTCCAAGTACATGAGAAGAAACCAAGAAAAGTCGACAGAAGAAACATGAAAAAACAATATAGGATCATCCTGGCAGTATCAGGATTGAAGACTGCGCAGGCGTGAACTGAGCCTGCTGTATGTAGGTAGATGACTAAACTTGGGGACGCCGCCCGCCCGCCCCCATGCAACCATTCCCCACACCTGCAGAGCCCAGGACGATGAGAAGGCTCTCTGAATAAGCCAGCCACCTCTCCTGCCATTTCCAGGCTTCTCCCAAATGAAACACAAAGCCAAACGTGAGGAGGCTTTGGAAGAGCCCTGATAGGAACCCTGTTCTCACTTCCCTCTGATACAGTGATGGCAGCCTGAACCGGTGAGGGGTGGGCTGCAGGTCCCTTCCTCCTGGCTGCAGTTGACAGGAGCTTCACAGGGACTGGGAGGCGAATGATCTTCCTGACCAGGCGCTGAAAGATCAATAATTATTTCAAAAAAAAGAAAAAAGAGGGAGAGAGGAGATGAGTATGTGAGAGAGGGAGGAAGGGATCACAGACCAATTATTTTTCTACAAAATACTTTACGTGACAACAGCGGCAGCCCCCAAAGGGCAGCATGTAACAACAGAGCCTAATTAGAATGATTTCAGTGTAATCATTAACTCACATCTAACACCTACGAGAGTATTTCTGTTTAAACTAAAACATGACCTGCATGGTGGAGAGGCCTTGTAAACTGTCTCTGAAATAAAATATGTGACAGGAAAGGTCAGAGACACTCTCATTTGAATTTCAAGTAGGGAGCCAGCTCTGTGGTGGCCAGTGTAGCAAGCCTGGCGACTCCGCTTTCCCAGGCCTTCCTGCCAGCAGTAGCCGTTGGAGCCATCCTCTAGGACTAATTACTGGGATTGCAGAACAAGGATTTTTCTTCTCCTGCCTCTGCCCACTTTTCCTTCCGTTCTCCCAACCAAGGCAGAAGCAAAGGTTTCTAATGATGTTTGGAGAAAGAGGTGATTTCCTTTGTTGTCACTATGTGAGTGAATGTCACAGCTGAGTGGCCTGATCCGCCTGATCCAGACACCTGCTGGCCAGCCCCTGGGCCAGGTCTAGCCTAGTCTGGCCTTCCTAGCACATCCTCCTGCCAGCCAGGTAGGGGAGAGCTTGCTAATAAACTCTCTTCCCAGCAAGAGTGATGCCAAGGCATCGCCTTCCGCTGGGCTGTGAGAAAGCAGCTATCAAATCAGCAAGATGCAACTTGATTTGCAGGTCTCCAGTGAAATTTAAGAAGGCGAACTGTAAAATGTTCAGGGAAAAGGAAGCATGAAAACATTTTTAAGGAAAGCATTTAAAAAGTCAAAGACAGACATAATAATAAAAAAAAGTTGGCAGGAAAGGTTTTATTTATTCATTTTGAAACATTGCAAAGAGCTCTGTTAGTAGCATTTATCTGCCTGCTTTTTTCTCTTTTAAAGGCAGCCCTGAAAGCAAGTGAGTGGAATTCATTTCCTTTTTCCTTCTGTGACTTTTTAAAGCATTATATACACTGAGATCTTTTTTGTACTTCTGGGAATTTACAAAGCTATAACATTGAGTCCGTAAGCCTGACTTGGGGAAACCTCCTTCCTCTCTTTTCCCCCTCTCCCCATCCCTTTCTCTCCTTTTCCTCACAGGGCCTGTCTGTGTCATGCATACTAATTGGTCCTTTCCTCTCTTTCTTTGTAGTATTTTCTTCATTGTTTTTCAAACTTTTGTCTTCTTTTTCTTTAATAACTGAAATAACAAAGAACTGAACAGGATGAGAAAATTCAGAATGTACTTGGCTACACCAGGGGGAAAATACAGGTTTCACAAAGCACAGACACACATCAGGGAGGTAGCTGTACTTCTTACCATTCTGCACTAAGTCAGGAAGGTTTCTGGGGTCCCCGTTAAGGGAACATTACTCACCAAACACTTGTTAAAGATGGCAAGACAGATTTTATTCAAGACTATTGCAATAGAGGAGAGAGAATGAGCTTAACTGTGAATACAGCAAAGAGCCAGTGTGTTGGAGTGTGGGGATAGGGTGTGGGGGTCACATAGTAGCTAAACAATAACTAAGAAGAGATGCTGAGGGTAGGGGGATTCTAGCTAAATTGGACTTACAGAACTCTTGCTAATGGCAGGCCAAAGATTTAAATATCAAGTGTGGGGGATTCTTGCTAAACTGATTTAGCAGGATGCTTTGCAAAGGCAGTCCAACATGGAGGTCCCATCCGGAGGTCTTAGAGGGGCCAACTAAAGTCTGGTTGAGGAGGAAGTCTTACTCACTTCTTACTTCTTGTGTCTTCCATGATGTTGGCCAGCAGGGCTGTTCTCATGCCACGAACTTTGACACAATGGTGGACAAAATTATATGGAGCTGAACTGATTCACACTGTAGACCCCTATATAATTCCTAAACAGATCTTAATTTCTGAAGCAGATTTATGCTGCTGCTGATAACATTGGGGAAAAGTGATTTTAAAACATGTTTAACTCTAGGTTTAATTACCTCAACTGCATTGGAGTTCTATCCCTAGAGTACTAGAGAGATCTGCCTTTGGAGTTGGAACACAGAGTTGAAATTCTGACTTTGCCAATATCTGTGATATTCAAGGTAACCCACCTATCGGCTAGGCTGACTTTGATAGCGTCCAAGTTAGAAAACACTTTTTCTATTTTTCTCCCACTACCTTCATTCACGCTCTGTCGAACCTCACTATCCCAAAGTTTTTCAGTGCCTTTTAATTGTCACAATTCAGTTTGACCATTAAAGCTCATTTTCAGACATTGAATTTCAGTCCAGTCCATTTAAAAACTTAAAGGTCACACATAACTGGAAGCTTTATTTTCTTCCCTACCCCCATCCCGTCCCTGTCAGCCATCAGCTCAGGCCAGACCTGCAGTGGCCTGAAGTGGGTGTGGCTGCCGACAGCCCCCTACTTTGTCAAGGCCAGGCATTCAGAGAATTCCGCAGGCGGTGGCGTTCCAGCTTGTCCTCTTAGCTCCTGTGTGGCGAGCCCCGCAGGCCTGTACAGGCTGAGAAGGGCATCTGGTCTTATTTATCTGGATGGGACCCAACAGGGCTTCTTCCCAGGGCAAACAGACCTCGATAATAAGAGCCTGGGGTATAGCCCACTACAGGCAAGACTTGAGGGGGGATAGAAGAGAACAACACCAGTATACTGTGTTCTGCAGGTGACCCCATGGGGTGCCTCTGAAGGACTCCTGGATGGCATGGAAGACTTGGTAGGTGCCCTGGTAACCAAGGGAAAGATGCAAATAGTACTGGCTAGGTAGAGACTTTTGTCTCTTTTCTTCTTCCTTGCTTCTCCATCCCCAACTCTAGAGGGTCCACAAGACAGTAAAGGATAAAGAACAAAAAAAGTAAGGGGACTATAGGAAGCCAAGCCTAGTTCCTCATTGCAGCTCTGGCCTGAGCTGATGGCTGACAGGGATGGGGTGAAGGCTGGGGAGGAAGATAAAGCTTCCCATTATGTGCAATCACATCACAGTTTGTTATATTCCAAACACCAAGGAACATGTGTCCTGCCCTCCCTAGTGTTCTCGAACTGCACCCCACTTGTGTGGCTGCTCCACGATGGGCTGATGATTGTCTTTGACGTGTCAAGCCTCCAGCCAAGGAGTAGAGCCCCAGTCTTCTTCTCATCCTGTAGACTTTTCAGTTTGGCTGATGACTTGCCTGCTTGTTCTTTTTCAGACTCTGCTTACACAGGCTGAAAGGAGTGGTGGGATCCACGTCTGAGCAAGACCCACAGGTGGGGCGATCAGCTCCACTTTGCGTGTAAGTAACCACAGCCTATTGACCTTAGCTTTAGCTGACCTCCTGAGAAAATAAAATAAGCATAAAATATTAATAACTTCACCACAGACCCAGACCAAGTAAACTCTCTTAGTTTTTTTTTTTCTTTCTTCTGTAAAATGACAGTAAATGAATGAACCTCTCTTATTAGGGCTGTTGCAAGGATGACATGATATATATGGATGTGCCAATCATATTCAATCTGTCTTTTGTCTTTCCTCCTTTTCTTCTTTTTTCCTTCCTTTGTTAATTTTTCTGACTGTTTCGCTTATGTCCCTGGGTTGACAGGTTGGACAAGGATCTGATGGAAGTATTAGGAATTCAGAATTTCTTTAAAAAAACAAAACAACTGAAAGCAACAAAGAGAAAAGAAATGAACAAACAAACAAACACCCCATGGACACAATCAATAGTTCAATGTTTATTTGGGAACGAGGGGGTCAGGGAGGGGAGAAAGGGGAGGGGGTGGGAGAGGAGGGAGGGGAAGCTAAATATAAGGTGATGGAAAGAGAACTCAAAAAAATAAAATAAAATAAAAAAAAAAAGACAGCTCCCATCATGGATGGAAAGAAAAAGGTGAACCTCAATAGAAAAACTCAGGACTAGGACACTTCCAAGGCCTCTCAGTTACAGCATACAGAGGAAGGCAAGACTTTGGTTAGAAATCTGCTTGTGTGTGTGCTGCCAACGACTCCCGAACGAGGAAGAGCCCTCTCTGCCCCTCCTCCCCAGCAGGGATGGCTGCTGCTTAAACGTCTGCTGCCTTAGCACTTTGCTCCTTAGTGAGCTCCCAATTTATAGCTTACAAGGAGACGTGGGGAGGCCCCTCCGGGAGTGGTGGCTATGAATCCCGGTGGTGCCGTGTCCCCCACGTCCCTGTAGTACTCCGCATGATGGATGATAGTTTGGGGTGTAATATCTGCTGTGATGGATCACAGAGGAGTATGAAAATTCATAAGGCAGTGTTAGGTTGTATTTCACAGGACTCTCTCTCTCTCTGTCTGTGTATGTGTGTGTGTGTGTGTGTGTGTGTGTGTGTGTGTTTTCTTTCTGTAGCCCCATTAGCTATCTCAGTGATTGTATAGAGTTATGCCAGTTTGACAATTTACTGTCTTCCATCTGCTCCATTCTTCCATGCCTGTGTCAGAGGGAGATAGCCGTTTGTCCTTGGATGCATGGATGGTTGGCCAACAGCCTCGGTTGTTGCCCTTGGATCTTTGCCTCTCTCTTTTCTGGGTGCAGCCCCAGCAACCTAAGGGACTGTGTGTTTGTGAGTGTTTGGCTTGAGGGCTCTGCCTTACCCGTCGCAACCCTCAGATTGCCAAGGTATTGGATGCAGCTGCTGTGGAGTTAGTGCTATTTCCTGAACCTTCTAGAATGGGCAAGAGGGTGGAGGCAGAGTGCAGGTAATTCTGGAGAGTTGGTTGTCTCTAAGAGAACAAACTATCAGTGCATTATGGAAATACGCAAAGATTTCTTCCTCTCCCTGTCCAAGTTGAATGACATGAAATACTTATAAGCAGCATTCGTGTTGTTCATGTTATACTAGTCTGAGCATATTCTTGTGGCAGCTGCTGCTACTTCTTCTTTTTCCTTTTCTTCTTTTTTTATTTTTTAATTTGAAGGGACATCCTGATATGATGGGGAAAAGGCACCAAATCAGAAGATGTAGTTTTACTTCCAGTTCTGCTCCATGTCACCATATGACCCTGGCTGAAACATTCATTCTATTCCAACAAGAAGCGAGGTGATTGGATGGGAAGGCTGCTGTCCCAATACAAAAAAGCTCTGTGGTTGGAGCTAAGGGGATAAGGCCTTCCCTATCTGGGGGAAGTTGTGGGGACGTGAAGTTCCCTGGAGTTCTGTGGCTCATGTATGCGAGCGACTGGTCTTATTACCTGTGCTTGTAGAGAACAAAATGATTTGGCCTGAAAGTGCTTGGAGGTCACCAGCTTTGTGGTAACCATACAGAAACCCCTCACTTTGTGATGCCTGATGAGTTGTGGCTTGGCTGTGTCTCCCAATGCTCTCTTTTCATTTTCAGCTGAATCTTGTACCTGGCTAGCTCCTTGGAACAACTCCTTTGAATTTCCCACAGGGTCAGCAGGAGCAACATAAAGGATCTAGTTAATTGGAGGGCACCGGGCAGAACTTCCAGCAGTGCTTAGCACCACCAAAGGGGAGCTCACCGAGAATGTTGGGATGATAATTAGGCAATGTCTGAGAGCCATTTCACTGTAATACTGAGAGAAGGAAGGTACTTTTGCTGGCATTGCTCTTATTTTTATCCTCCAAGATTTAGAACTTTCCACTTTTATAACGTAAGACACTGCCATCCACCCAAGCAGGTCACTGAGGAGCTTTGGACCTACTGATATGTGAAGAGGCTCCTGCTGGGGAGATCCCATTGCTTCGTGTGACAGGAGAAGTCAAATCACTTAAAACACCACTTTAACTTTTTTTCCATTTTCTCAGCTCCCCTTGACTCCAGGCAGGGTTCTGTGTGGAAAAGAAAGGTAGAAAAGGCCTCCTTGGTTTAAGTAGAAAACCAAGTTTGCTATTTCCTGCCAGGTCCGTGCCAGGCTGCTGGAGCAGTGGATATACTTGGGCTGAAGGCAGCTTGCTAAAAACATTTCAGAGAGTTTGATATCCTGAAAAAGGAAGAAAAAAGCTTAGAGTAGAATTGTCAACAGATCCTGCTAAATGACTATGGGGTTACTAGGGAAAGGTTTATAGACATTCTTGCCTTTGCAGTTTATTACAAGCTAATAATGGTAATGATAGGCCTACCCTTAGGTATGCATTACAGAGGTACTATCATTTAATTTTCACAGATACACTATAAACCAAATTTGCTTATTTTCATTTTATCAGTGGAGAAACTGACAGCAGCTAAGTAAGTGGCCAAGGTCCTATAGCACCTGTGGTAGGCAGAATAATGCCCCTCTCCCCCCAGGATCTCTGTGCCCTATCCCCCAGAACCTGTGAATATGTTAGGTTACATGGCAAAGGGGAATTAAGTTTGCAGATGGAATTAAGGTTACTAACCAACTGATCTAAGGAATGGGAGGTTATTCTGGATTATCTGGGTGAGCCCAAGGTAATCACAAGTGTCTTTAAAATGAATGAGAGAGACAAAAGAAGGCAGTGCCAAAGTGATGTGGTGTGAGAGAGATGTGACTGGCCATTGCTGGCTTTGTTGATGTAAGAGGACCGTTGAGTCAAGGAATGCCGATGGTCCCAAGTAGCTGGAAAAGAAAAGGAAGCGGATTCTTTCCTAGAGCATAGAGAGGAAATGCAGTCGGTTGACCAGATGTTAGCCCAGTGAGGGGGGAGGTGTCAGACTCCAGACCTATAGAGCTATAAGATAATTCACCTGCATTGTTTTAAGCCACTAAGTTTGTATTAATTTGTTACAGTAGCAATAGGAAACTAATACAACATGTAAGGGGCAGAGCTAGGACTGGAAACCAAAGCCAAAGTTTATCCTCTTCCCACAATGCAAAGTGACCTCTAAATTGCTTGATATATAACAGTAGAACCAGAAAAACCCTACCAAATTTCCTAAGCTATTTTCTTTCTCTGCCTTTTTTTCCTTTTCTTTTATGCTCAGTCCATGTGCTTCCTCCCTCCCTCTCTCTCTTTCCCTAAATTAACAGATTCTTGCTGTAAAAGAAATTGATTCTTCACTCCAAAGTAGGTCATTATAACAAAGGCTTTAAATCATTTGGTCCTCCCATTTGTGAAATATAGACTTCACTTTAATCTTCTGTGCATTACTAGCAGTAAAAAAAGGCCCATAATTTGTGAAAAATGGGATTTTTTTTCCCCACCATCAATCATCCAGACAGATATGTAAGTTTTCACTCCTTTTTCACCCTCTGACTCACACCTGGAAGTCAGAAGGATCAGCATTTATCCACATAGAGTCCTCTCATTCTGGTTGAACTTCTAGGACCAGACTTAGGAACTTAATGAAATATTTAGTCCCAGGACCTTTTTCTCTCCTCCTATAATTTTTTCAATCTTTAATTCTTCATCTTAGAGCTTTTTGTATTTAAATAACTCTTCTAATCTCTCAATATTACTGAGTTTATTTTGAAAAACTGAAGCTAAGCTTGCTTTGTTGGGAAAGTGTTGGAATAATTACAGTTTGTGTTCTGTTCCAATTTTGACCTCAGTTGTATTTGAGAAGCTCATAGAGTCTCTGGAATTTCTTCTTCACTTCAGATCACCTGAACGAGCATGGCAGACCTGCTCTTATCCAGGTCATATGTTAAATGGACAGTGATGCATAAGATATTTCTGTAAAACTCTAAGACAGGCCTGGGCAGACCTTTTCAGGGCAAGGGCTACTACTCCAAGTGTTGCAGTCCACTAGCTATTTATTTTATTATTCAGATGATCACCTCAAAATTGCCTGGGGGTCCACCAGTGGACCACAATTGACATCTCGCCCAGCCTGGATCTAAGATCTGAGTCTACTGGTTACAAAATAGGGCTCCTTTGCAATGATCACACTGTGTGTATAGTAGTTTCCCTATCTATTTTCCACTCTGGACAGGCTACAATCTTTGGGCATGCAAGGACAATGTCTCATGTTTTCTATGAATTACTATTTCCTAGCAGAGGGTACTTGACACACAACTTTATATAAACTTAGGAATCTGGCAGGCCTGGTTTCAAATCCTGATTCTGCAACTTGCCTACTGTGTGCCTTTTGTCTGGTCACTTAGTCTTTTTTATCTGTATTTGGTTCATCTATAAATTGGGTTATGAAAATCTACAATGCTCTGAGGATTAAATGAGATTATGAAGTTAAAGCACCAGCAAAGTCATAGCATTGCACATAATTTGTACAAAAATTTAAAAAATTTGATTAAAAATGTGGAGCCATGTGGCCCAGGTTTGCATTCTAGCTTTCTCATTTGCTAAGAAAGTGACTTAATGTTTCTGTTCCTCAGTTTCCTCAACTGTTAAGTGGGTATAGTAATAAAATTTACTTCAGAAGGTTGTTGTATAGATTAAATGAGGGAACACACATAAAGGTGCCCCAATGAGGGACTTGTACACAGCAAGTATACACTGAATATTATTTATTAGCATCAACAAATAATAACACATTGTATATCTTTCCAATATATATCCCATTTCATTTTCTTTAATTTTTTCTCCTTTTTGGACCTTACAATAATATATGGAAAGGAAATAATTAGTTGATTCTAAGGATTATTTCAAAATCCTTCCTTGCTCTTTAAAATGTTGTAACTTACGTGAGTAAAGATCCAAACCCAATTCTTACCCTGTATTTTCTTAAAGTTCAAAGGGAGAGAGACTGTAATTTTAAAAATCTGCATTCCAGAGCTAATGCAAGTAAGACTTCCTGTGAAAGGGAAAGAAATGTTTTTCCTCCACCTTGGATTAGACCCAATGTTTGTAACAAATGGACTGCTCCGTGCTTTACACTTAACAACAACAACAACAACAACATCTTTGTTTGAAAAATTAAATATACATATGTTTAGTTTTCTAAATAACAGCATGCAATATGGTGTGTCAGAAATTAGTCAGCTTTTTCATTGCTGAGAAACATTTTGTATCACCTAAAACTGCTCTCATGTTGGAAACCAGGATTGTCAGATAGAATTTTAATTCTTGATTCCATCCTCTTTATGTCCTTATGAAGTTCTGTTTCCTTTGTGATGCACTAATCAGTCTCTTTCATTTCATGGTAAAATAATCCCCTCCTTTAATTCTTCCCCACTCTTTTGTATAAAAGCCAAACTGAGGGTAACATCTCCCTTTCCTGTCACTTCCTTTTCCTATCAATATTGAGGCATGTTTGAAGTTTTAAAACAAAGCTATGTTTGACTTATCCAATCACAAAAAGCATCTGAAAAATGTCTGAGCAGGTGAAACCCCCCCCCCCCCCCCCCCACACACACACACACTGCTTTACATGCTCTGTTAACTCTGAAACATCCATATGGAATTTGAGCTGAGAACAAGCATGAAGAATCACAGAACAAGTGGTAATTGCTTTCAGCCAGTCAGAAGTGCCTGAGATCAGTGTGCCCTTGACCAGTGCAATGTCCTACTCCCCAAATAGCCAAGGAATGAGTTTTTCAAAGTGATTTTCCCCTTGACTCAGAGTTCCACATCTGAATGCTCTCCATATGGGTGGAATTTCTTCAAGGACCCTGGGTGGGGTACAGTGAAAGCACTTCTTGGATGGGGTGAGGTGTAAAATTAGGTTGATGAAGTTAGTGACTCAACCTCTGATAGCTTCTTCAAAAGTCATGGCTATGGAACTATATATGGTTTTATACTTGAGCAGAGGTACGACAAGGTGCTTGAGCTCATAGCCTTGTAGCTTATAGAGCAATAGATCTCTACATAAGAAAGAATTTATATACCACTAGTCCAGTCCTCACTTTATACAAAGTCCACAGAGATGTCAAGGTCACCCCTGCTGTGTTTATTGTCTACATTTATTGTTTAGAGTTGGCCTTTGGCAGGAGCTCAATGTTCCTTGGTCTTCCTCTGCCCTTCCTGCTTCACTCCTCCCCAAGGTGGGTCAGGGTCCAGGTAGTGACTCTATTTTCAGGGAGGAGAAGAGTGATGACCAGTGCCAGGTCTTGACATATCCACAGCTCTAAGGGAGGGACTATCTTTGCATTCCCCTCCCTTAGAATTTGTTCTCTTCATTCTAGAAGCCTGGGGGAAATGAGAGGGTCTCACATTTGGCCTCTCTCTTCCCTTTTCGCCAAAGCCTTCCAGAAATTGCTGTCCAACCCAGAAGAGACTAAACATAGTTGCTTATTTCAATTCCTTTGCATGCAATGAAAATCAGAGAACTCTTGTTTATTAATGCCTCTAGAAAGGTGTGTGTATGTGTGTGTGTGTGTGTGTGTGTGTGTGTGTGTGTGTTTGCACATGTGTATGTGTGTGTGAAGGGGGTGAACGTGTAGAGGAAAGGGCATGAAGCCCTGCCTCTCCCCAGGCAGGGCTACAACTTAAGTTTTGGTTTTGAGGAAAAGGAGGCACACACATACAGTAGGCCTTTGATATAGTTTGGTTCTAGAACACCTAGAGCTTAGAGACTGAGCCATAGTGGCCTTCTGAGCACTCCAATCTGGTTCTCCAGAGTTCCATATTGGAACCTGGGACCCCAGCCTGAGCTCCAGCTCCAGGCCAGACACACTTTAGCTCAGTCCCCCCGCTAACTGCAGTCCAGCCAGTAATATAACACTAACGTGCTTTGTCCTTTGTTATTTCCTTCTTCCTATGACCTTGTGGGAGAGGGGTGACTGATTGAGGGAGATGATTGTAGAAATAGATTGGTCAGCTATGAGCCTTTGTTCTATTTTCTAATTCTCCATCTCTGTTCATCAGCTTCCCATTTTGGCAATGCCTACACTAATCATGCTGCTAAGTCCTTTTAAACTGTAATACAAGAAAACCCATGCAACACATCTATATGGCAGGCAGCATTTTGAAGAGTCTATGTATAATACCTTATTTAATCCTTACAACCCAATTTTGATGTAATTATTGTTATAATCATCATTTTACAGTTGAGGACATTGAGGCACAGAGAGGTTTAGTGACTTTTTCCAAATCACACAGCTAGTAAATGGAGGATTTGGGATTCTAACCCAGACAGTCAGACCCAGAAAATATATTAGTAATCACTATACATCTCCACCTACATGGGCAAGTAAACTAGATTGTGGATACATGTGGCAGCTAGCTTCAGAGAGGGTACCTAGTAAATGCTTGCTCATGATACTGATTATATTTCATATTTGGTGAGTACGAGAGCTTGAGTGATGGTCCAAATGAGGAGTAGCAAATCTTTTGAGAATCAGGCACTTCAACCAACAAACTGAATTAGACAACTTTCAATTCACAGGAGGGAAAAGAACATATACTTGAGGTGCTCAGATGTGAAGACAATTGAACACAAATGGGATTCATGAAGGAAGGGAGCAGGCACATTATAGCAATGGTCCTCACCTTTCTGGCACCAGGGACTGATTTCATGAAAGACTATTTTTCCATGGACTTGGGATGGGGGTGGGAGAGTGGGGCAACGATAGTTTCAGGAAGATTCAAGTGCGTTGTATTTATGATGCACTTTATTTCTATTATTATTATTATTATTACATTGTACTATATAGTGAAATAATTATAAAACTCACTTGCCTCTATAAAGTCTGCCACCAGATGTAGCTTGTCACTTGCCACTCACTGATAGGGTTTAAATATGAGTCTGCAAGCAATTGATTTATTATGGTCACTGCTCAGTCAAACCTCTCTGCTAATGTTAATCTGTATTTGTAGCCACTCCCCAGCACTAGCGTCACCACCTCAGCTCCACCTCAGATCAGCAGGCATTAGATTCTCATAAGGAGTGTGCAACCGAGACCCCTCACATGCGCAGTTCACAGTAGGGTTCATGCTCCTATGAGAATCTAGTGCTGTGACTGATCTGAGAGGAGGTGGAACTCAGGTTATAATGTGAGAGTTGGGGAATAGCTGTAAATACAGATGAAGCTTCACTTGCTCGCCTGCTGTGCAGCCTGGTTCCCAAAAAGCCATGGACCAGTACCGTCCATGCCCTGGGGGTTGGGGACCCTTGCATTACAGGACTTGGTCAGTATCTGCTTTGGCTTTATAGAGACTGTGTATATCTAACCTTAGTTTAGTGGATGGAACACCTCGTTTAGAGAACAAAGAGATATTACCCAATGACAGAATCCCCAAAATTCAGATATAGGAGAACTTTGGAGATGATCCGAACTTGTGGCCTGTGGGCCACATGAAGCAGCTCCCAGCTTTTAGTCAATGATTAAAAAGGTTTTATTAGCTGCCAAATTAAAAAATCCAGAGAATACACATTTCATATTGCCACTCACTCTTGTGACCTGCCTGCCCCATGAGCATTTGAGTGGGCACCTCTACCTTATTTAATAAATGCAGAAGCGAAGGGCTTGAGCAATCATTGTGAGAATTAATCCAACCCTTATTTGTTTTTGGTCTAAATATTTTTATTTGAAACAAATATTTGCACCAAGCAAGAGCTTACCCTCCCTACTCCAAATTAAAACAGAACAGAATAGGGGCAAACATCATTTGGCAGGACAGTTCTGATATGTGAACATCCTTCTCACCGTGGTTGGAGTAACTTTATTCATAAGCAGCCATTCTTACACAAAGTATAACCCTAAAGTACTAAGGTCACACAAAAGGAAGTGGTCTTAAACTCATGTGTGGGGCAGTATATTCTATAAATGCCAAAAGGTAGGAGAAACACATACACAACCCACTGTTTTAAAAAAACCAAATAGTTCAAAGTAGAATTTTTCTTCCCCACCTTTCTCTCCCTTAATAAAAAGTAGTGCTAGGGTCTGACACCCAGATTTGGTTCTTATCCTGGCAACTTAAAAAGGGTTCCCCATATGACTTGCATCATTAGGGTTATGGGTAATAGTCCATTCACTCTGAAGGGAGGTGTATCTACTCCTTCCTCCTCTTCTTGCCCTCGTGTTCATATTCCTTGGGGCAGCTGCTGTCTGAGGGTCTTTTAGAGCCACCGTGCTATTTGATTTCTTCCAAAAACTTGTCCAAATCAAAATGATCTTCCTCAAACTGAACTGGTCCTTCCTGACCTCTTTGCTTACGGTCTGAACCAGAAAACTCCTTGTAGGGAACAAATCTGTGGGTCTTTATTCTGGCTTCTAGGCCATCACCATACATGTCCATGTCCAGGTGTTTTAGTGGGCCTGTCAATATTCTGGGTCATATCTTTACCACCTTTCCAAGTTTTGATCATGAACATTGTAAATGTCATCTTCTCCACCTGCAAAACCACTGTCTATACCCTTGGATTGGTTGAAGAGCCTCTGGTCATAGTGAACTTCATTGGAAGTCCGAAGATCAGGTACACCAAGAGCAATGACGTCACTGATTTTCATTTCCCTGCAGTTTCCACCTCTTATCAGGAGCTGCCCTGGGGAGACGCTAGTCATACTATCTCTTTTTTTGCCTGTTATGCTGGATTTCATTCCTCTCATGTGCCTCCCCACCCTCCTTTGGCACATGGGTTTTTATCCCAGCTCTTCTTTCCCTGGCTTTCTGGGCCATTTCTCTAACTTTCTTTTCACGTTTCTCCTTTTCGTTTTGAGAGTCATCTTCCTCTCCACTTGAGCACACATTTCCACACCTTCATGAGCCTTGCAATCAGCAATGCAGAAGGCTTCAGCCAGTTTGGTAAAATTTTCATCAATGTGAACTGTCTGCAGTCCTCTTCCATCAGCAGCCCTTGCAGTTTTCCAGCTTGAAATTCAAGGAGAAAACTCCTTCTCTTGTTGTTCCTTTGTCTTTTGACTTGGAGAATTCATGACAGGCGAAGGAGGAGAAGGTGGTTCTCAAGGAATTTTCTTATTAATCTTGAACCTTGAAGTCTCCATTGAATCTTTCTGCATTTCCACCATCCAAATAACTCTCTGTTTTGCTCCAGAGCTGAAAGCCACTCCTTGTTGAGATGGTACGTATCAAATATACTGAGCAGGAGCCAGTTTATCAACTGTTCAAACTGGCATGGCTGCAGCAACCTTCTGCAATACAGATTTTTCTAAGGTTACTGTGTCTTTTCTGTTATCTCTTTAATAGCTTCTTCATCAGGTCTTTGCAGGTCCAGGTCATCTGCATTCATGACTTCCTTGGGAACCAGTTCAGTGTATTTGCTATAAATGACCTTGTCTTTTGACTGTCCTTGTCAAGCAATTGCGCCATATTTAAATTTTCATTCAGCATCCCCCTGAATTGCCAGTGCATTTGAAAATTTTTTTCTTTTGTCCCATATCCAGTGGATAATGGGCCATACGAACCTGTGGAAAAGCACCTCCATCTCCAGAATCCTCTAATAACCAAGGTGTCCAGCCTTTCTGGTATGCATATGGGAGAGGTTCTCTCTGGGAGGAGACCAGAGAGGTCTGTTGTGATCTCTGGGATCTTGCCTTTTCTTCAGCCTCAAGCTGGTCCTGAGAAAGCTGGGTAGGTATAAGTAAAAAGCTGATGAGCACCATCTTCTTCCCAACCCTCATTTTGGAGTTACTGTGTGAATATCTGCCCAATTATTTAGACTGTTTTGATGCACAATTCTTTGTCAAAAGTAGGTACATGTGGCTGCAACTTGAAACATGTGGGCCTTTGGTGGTATGGCTAGCTAATGGTTCACTGACCCCCCTGGGATTGGTTTAATAGAAAAAGCAGCAGATACTAGAGCTTCCAGTGCTTTCATGAAACCATTTTGTGGTTGTGGCTAATGCCTTGAACTTTGGATCATTAGGATGAGCCGTAATGTAGGAGAACCTCCAGAGGGAAAGAGAGGACCTGCCCGCAAGAACAGTGTTGTCATAATGGCTGTCACTGCTCCCAATGCCCTTAAAGAACTGCCAGCTTTCATAATGAGCTAGCTAAATCCTTAGCAGATAATTCCCAGGAAATCTTTTGATTCCTTTGTTGAAATACATCTGCCATTATTCCCCAAGCCCCTGCAAACTTACCATTTTGACTTTTCCACGCTGTATCCCATTTCTTTGTATCCTGAGACCTCTGCTTCTACCACTGGCTTGGTGTAAATAAACATGTGTGCTATAAGTGCACTGGTCCACAGTAGAATCTGAATTTCTTAATCTCCACTCAGAATTTTTATAAAGGGACATGCAATTTTCTTTGACCCAATTGCAAAACGTAAAATTGTTTTCTGTGGAAGCTTTTCAGAATCAGCCAGATCTGAGATTGCTCTCCATTTTGCCACATTTATAAACCTCAGGCACATTACTTAATCTTTCTGATTCTGACTTATAAGTTCTGTAAGATGGGAATGGTTTCTATTTTGCAGAGTAGATTTGAGGAATAAACGATAAGAGCAACTGAAGTATCTACCACAGTTCCTGGCACATCAAGAGGTTCACAGATTTTAGTTCATTACCTCTTTTATGACCATTTTTGGGAACTGATAGGGTCTAGCTGGTTATGAATTGGACAATTTATATAAGGTGCTCTGAAAGGTTCTCCGGGAAACCAAGAGAATGGGTGCCTGAGAGAGACAAAACGCTTATGGCAAGCATTGCTCCAGTGGTTGGAGGCAGGAACTAGGGTGGAGGAATTGCAGGTAGCGGGAAACAGAGAACAAGATGGAACTTTTAGTAATAGTAAAGAAAAGCAAAAACACCCTTTTCTTCCTTTGTCTCTCCTCAGAAGGGCACCAACTTATTCTTCAGAGTAGACACTCAATAAATGTTGTTGACTGACAGACGACGGAATGTTATAGAAGTTTGCAGGGCAGGGAGTATAATATTAATATCCATGTAATGTTTTTATGTTTTAATTTTGGTGGAGATAGCCTGAAGCCTGAGGCAAAAGCTAGTATTTTCATTTGCTTCACCTGAAGTTATATTGGCAGGGGCCCTCAGGGTAAAGAAAAGAAGGATTAGGTTTGGGAATGGGAGAGGGTATGAAGAAGTTGTAATAAAATATATAAGTGCAAGGGCTCGAGGAATAAACACAGATGAATTTCAGTCAGAGAATAGAAGGATATGGCATAAAGGCATTTTGAGGGAGAAAGTACACCCACAGTGTAGGCTTTACTGAATGGAAGGGAGAATGTGAGAAAAGTAATGAAAAACTTTTAATATCGTGGAGCTCCCTGAGAGGTGGGCAGATATTGTTGTTTTACATTGATTGAGGGCCCACCCTGTACAGGGGCTGGTATCTTGAAAACCTAATGTATGAAAATGTGGGCAAGGGCAAAGAATAAACCTGACATGTGGAGGGGAAGGAGAATTTTGCTATGACTCGTGTAGGAAAAGAATAAAGTTTATTTGATTTTTAAGGTCTTAATAACAATCATTTGTAAATGAGCTGAAGAAACTAGCAGTCTATTGTTTACACCATCATAATCATACCGTCCTCTAAAGCAAACAAGAGGGCAGAGTTCTTAGTTAAGGGATTTGCAATTTTCATGTCAGGAGGAAAGGCCAATTTGTGGTATTAACATACACTGAAGATCCCCACATCTACTGTTTATCAGAAATTTGTCAGGAAGAGTCCCATTGATGTTACAAATTGACTCATTAAAAATGAACGTATTTTTGGTGATCCTTTGCCTCCATCTGAACCCTGTTAATATTTACTCTCTCATATCAGTCTTTGAAACAACTACAGTAGACTCTCTTGTTAACTGAAACTCAAGCAACTGGTACTCTCAAGCAACTGGCAAAATCTCAAGCAACTGGCAAAATCTCGAGTAACCCACAAAAACATATTGCCAGTTGCTTGAGTTCTGGTTAACAGAGAGTCCACTTACATTTATCTGGCATCTACTAATCCCCATGGGTGTCAGTTAACTGAGAGTCTATGTATTAGGGCTAAACTGATAACTGCCTAATGTAAGATAGCCACAATACCCGCTTCCCTTTTTTTAGTATTAAATGACACTTGATGATGATAGCCATCGAAATGAAAATAGACTCACCAACCCTGGCACCATGTGCTGAATGTTGGTGGATTTTAGCCACAGCACCCTCAAACCAGGAGATGTTAGATACCAGGAGGTCTGCTATTGAAGATGGAGCGTTCAGGGGTTCTGAATCTTACATAAGGGGATTTTTCCTCTAAAGTCATTTAGTTTAGCTCATACTCGTGCTGCTGGCATCCTTCTGCAGCATCTCTAGGAGGAGTCTATTTCTGCAGGTGGGTATTGGACTGGTCTGTTGTTTTACAAAGTTTTTGTTTGTTTGTTTGCTTTTTTTTTTGGCGTTGATTTGAAATCTACCCAGGTCTATCTCTGTATTTAAGAACATTGCAGAATAGGTCTACATCATGTATTTGTAGATAGTTGAAGATAACGTCTTTTTTTTTTTAACTTGGAAAAGAAGCCCTATTTTCTTCAACTATTTCTACTATAACATGCACAGTTCTTGTCAGTCCCTGCATCCTTGTATCAGTGTAAGTCAGGATGGGCTTTGCTGTGCTAGCAAACAACCCCATTGTCACTACCACTCAGAACCTTTGTTTCCTTTATGTAATTTGGATACTAGTGTTGCATTTTTGAGGGCTAAGATATGTATGCAGAGTGAGCAGAAGCACAATGTCATGTGTTTAGTGGGTGTTAGACTCCTTTCATTTTCTATTTTCTCTGAATTGAAATATTTTGCTAAATATACATTTTTACCTCACACTCTAACAACACTTAGTTTACATTTTCATAGTATGTTAGACTTTTCACATCCACCAGAACTTTTGCCTTTGCTATCCCCCATGCCAGAAGGGTTCTTTCCCTAGGTGTTTTTGTGGCTCCCTTCCTCATATTGCAATGGCCATTACTGACTGAGATATTCAGGCTGGAGCTCTCAGGAACTACTCTTGTATCACTTGGGGACATTTAATTGAGGACTGGGAGATGAGAACAGTAAGGCAAAGGGCAAGAGGTATCATCACGGTATGTTATTTTCCTGGAGCTGCCAGAATACATTACTACAAGTTGGGTGGCTTAGAACAACAGAAATTTATTGTCTTACAGGTCTGAAGACTAGAAGTATTAGATCAATCTGTCAGCTGGGTTGGTTCCTGTTTTAGAGCTTTCAGGGAAAATTTGTCCAGGCCTCCCATCTAGCTTCTGGAGATTGCTGGCAATCCTTGATTTCTACTATATCACACCAATCTCTGCTTCATCTTCATATAGCATTCTCACTGAGTATGTGCCTGTGTCCAAACTTCCTCTTTTTATAAAGACACCAGGCATACTAGATTAGGGGCTTAACCTATACTAGTAAGACTTAATTTTAACATCTGCAATGTTACATCTGAAATGACCCTATTTCCAAATAAGGTCACATTCTGAGGTACTAGGGGTTAGGACTTCAACATATAAAATTTGGGGGCACATACTTCAAGCCATTGCACATAGTTCAGGCACAAACATATTGTACATACTTTATATGTGGGTGAAGGGATTTTCAGCTCACTGTTAGCTCTCAGGCAAAGCACCCTAAATACACTGATTTGTGCAACGCCGAATTACATAGTCTACAACATCCTAAAATATAGTGTATAGGAATTTATTATGTATGCCTCTGTAAGCATTTGCATAATAATAGTTCATTCTCAAATTATGCAATTATCTTTCTTATCACAGTGCTGCCTGGCTATAACCCCTTGATCGACCTCACAAGTCCTTATTACAAGTCTTGCAAACTTTCCATATTATAATTGATGTGTTTTGCAGATTTACTTTAAGTCATTGAACACCTGTTTTTTTTTATCCCTCCTAGTATCAGCAGCAAGCCATTTATTTATTTATTGGTCATTTATATATTCACTCAACAAAAGTTTAATTAATGAATCCCTACTATGAAGGGAAGAGGAATCAGACTCTTCTTTGGGGTATCCGGTAGGTAAAGGGAGACACACCAGTAAATGCTTCAGTAAAGTGCTGGACATTCAAGAAAAAATCTGGGTAGTTTTCAAGAGAAAGAACTGCTAATTGCTCTGCAATCTTCATCTTTTTTTGAGTTGGAATATCTAAAGCCTCCATAGGAAGGTGTGGGTTCTGTTGTTAGGAAGTCTTCTCCCCTCTGACAACAGAGTGACTATTAGAGCTTGGTCCTAGACACTGACCCAGAGCTCTCTGTGTAAGTCTTTGTTCTCCCAGGCAATTCAGACCCAGGGACTGGGGACCCTGGTTGTATGCACCTGTCAAATTCCTGCCTAGAAGTCACCATGACAGTTGCACCGAGTGAAAAATCACGATTCTAAACAATTTACATTGAACAGACCTAGACGCAGTGCATCATGAGGCATCATGAAGTCAGATTCATTTAGTGCAAAGAATGGCGTCATTCAGAGGTTTCGGAATGCCAGGCCTTTACCCAGTCCTCTCCTTATGAGGGGTGAATGGAGAGAGGAGTGGTGGTGGCTCGCAGGACAGCCCCCTGGGAGGTGGTATCAGCAGGAGGGAGGCACTTCTCTCTTTTATTTTATGTATTTATTTTTTAAATTTGTTTTTTTTTTTTTAAAGATATGAACAGATTTTTCTTTTTTTTTTTTTTTTTTTTTTTTTTTTTTTTTTTTTTGCTTTTTGGTATGTGGGTAGCTCCCTGGCTTGGAATTGAACCCAGGCCGCAGCACTGACAGCGCCGGCGCCAAAGCCTTAAGCCACTACACCACCAGGGAACTCCCTGAATTCATTTTTATTGTTAGACTTATTGGGGTGACATCTGTTAGCAAGGATTACATAGGTTTCAGGCATACAATTCTACAGTGCATTGTCAGCTTGTTGTATAATAAGTTCACCACCTAATGTGACTTCTCTTTCCATCACCTTATATTTAGCTTCCCCCCCTCCTCTCCCACCCCCT
>PVJL010015530.1:0-23951 GCA_004026885.1 Lyroderma lyra | reverse complement strand
AGGTATCTGGGGGACCTGTTTTCTTCTTGAACTTGGGGTTCCAGATCTTTCCATAGGTTTCGAAAGTTCTCATCTACGATTTGTTTGAGTATGCTCTCTGTAGATTGTTCTGCCCCTTCTTCTATTCCTATTATCCTGATGTTGTTTTGTCTCATGGAGTCGGATATTTCTTGCAGAGTTCTTTCAATCCTTTTGGTTCCATATTCCCTCTCTTCCTCTTTCTGAGCTGTTTCCATGCTCTGGTCTTCAATATCACTAATTCTTTCCTCCATCTGGTTGGTTCTGTTTCCTATGGCAGTTATTTCATTTCTCACTTCTTTTATGGTATTATTTATTTCTCGTATTTCCGTCTCAATCTGTCTTATGTTTTGAATTTCTTTGTTAAATTGTTCTTTTTGTTCACAGAGTTCCTTTTTTATGTCATTTATATCTTTTTTATATTATTTATCTCAGCTATGGTGTTCTGGCAATAGGTTTTCATTTCTCTCACAGCCTTTAGAATGGCTGCTTTAAATTCTCCATCACTTAAATGAGACCCTTCCAGTTGTAACAGGGTATCTTCTGGGTAGATTTTATGTTCTTTATGAGGAGTTTTAGTTTTTAAAGAATTCATCCTGTCCACTGGGTTCTTCCTCTTTGACATGAGGGCTTTATGTTCAGTGCCCAGATTATTGCTTTTGTGGTGTCTTGCTGTAGGGCAGACGCTAGGTGGCATTGCGGGTCAAGTTTTGGAGGAGGCGGGGCTGTTTGTTTCTTGTTTCTGATCTCCTACTGCGTTTGGAGGCTATGTGCATATATCCTGGGGAGAGGCAACAAAAGGCTTTCCAAAGGCGGCTCGGCCTTCTGCCCTTTGCTGGGGAAGATGTTTTTGCTACCTGGGGTGAATGCTAGCAAATGAAATCGGTCTTTTTTCCCTGCCCTGATTCAGTACCTGGCTGTCTAAAGGCTCACACTGCTTTCAGAACTCTGGGGTGCAGGAGGAATTGCCCACTCCATCAGTCCAAAGCTGTGGACCTGGCCTGAGACAGCAGGGTTGCCTTTGCAGCAGGCTGGGAACAGGAACTGCAGCCCTGTGTAAGTCTCCGGGGGACTTAGAGCTAGGGTGTTATCTTTGCAGTTCAGAGTCCTTGCTCAGCCCTTCTACCACTCAAAAGTTCCAGAGGCTGGCTCCCAAACTCCTTCCGTCCCCAGCTCCCCATTCTCTCTTCCCTCCTTCAAACCGCACAACTCCGAATAGTCAGCAGGGATCGTGTCTGGATCCCACGTGGTCCGTCTCTGCTCCCTTCCCTTTCCCCGTTTCGCGTCCTTCTCGCCAGCCTTCAGGTGTTTACTTGCGATTTGTGGATTTCTCAACAGCCGGTTTGTCACTCAGGGTCCTCTTTCTTGGCTCCTGGACAGCTGTTCAATTGTGTTTTCTGGGAGAGGCTTTAGGAACCTCCTGTCCAATCGCCATCTTATCTTCTCTCTGCTTTAATTTTTATTATTTCTTTCCTTCTGCTAACTTTGGGTTTTGTCTGCTCTTCTTTTTCGAGTTCTTTAAGATGGGTTGTTAATATGTTTGCTTGTGATTATTCTTGTTTCTTAAGATAGGCCTGTAATGATGTAAATTTCCCTCTTATTACGGCTTTCACTGTGTCCCAATAATTCTGATACGTTGTATTTTTAGGGACCTCCTCTCCAGTCACCGTCTTGCCTTTCCCCCCACATTTGTTGTTGTAAGTGCTATGTGAGAGGGCTGTGTCCACCCTGCAGACAGCCAGCATATGCTTGACCCCGTGCCTGGCCCTTTGTCCTTAACTCCCAAGTCTTTTCTAACACCCTGAGCCTATGCTAACCTCCTCTCTGGTCAAATTTATTTCTACCTACATTTCTCTGCCCCTTTGAATTTCCTCACACCAGCACACTGTTCTTGGTTACAGGACACATTTCACTATGGAGGCTTATCAGACACTCCTAGTGTCAGTGGTCCCCCCTACAGCATTCACTGTTCTCTCTCACAGGAATTTGCTCTTTTGCTGAGTTTGTTTCCCACTCTAGGCTTTGAGCTCTTGGAGGGCAAGGACCATGTGGGTACTGTCAGCCCTGCTTAGAGTGAGTACAGCAGATAGTAAAGCTGAAAAAATTTGTGAAAATTTCTCAGAACACCCTCCAGTCCGTGAGCAGCTTACATTGTAAGGATAAATACTAATAATCAATGGTGCCTTTTGCTCAGAGAAAGAATCATCCAAAATGACCTGTTATTTTTCTTGAGTCTTGGGCCAGTAAACATAGTGGGGACAGCCCGCCTCTTGGTGGTAAAATCCGATACTTCAGCCATAAGCAGGAAAACCTGAAATCAAAACACACTCCTCTTTCCAAGTTTCTCATAGCTGTTGGTATACTAGAGAACCAGAAGTAAAGGGGCTGGGCCTATAGGCTTTAAGGAATTGTGAGGACCCCCAGGTGCTGCTCTTTCTTCTCTTTTATTCTCCACTGTTTAACTGTGTCCAGTTTACTCAGGAGGCCTCTCACCTGTACCTGGGCAATGACTCCACACACTTTTAATATGAGGAATCTGAGACTTCTAAAAGGCTTGCCTGGCACCTGCTTCTTGGGCCAGTGTTTCAGTGCTCTGCCACATTTCTCCATGGTCCAGGCCCCTTAGATTTTAAGATGCCCTCTGCTCTGAAAAATGTCTAGAAAATAGAAAGCATTTGCCAGGGAAATGGAACACACTGGATACTGATGGATAATAAGTGAAAACAGGCTCTTCTGCAGGCTGTAAGAATCTTGCTGTCACTGCATCTATGCACATTATCTTAAAGAGAAGGAAGCTGAGGCCTTCTCTTCAGAAACTTCACACTGGGTGTGTCTGCTCCTAGTTACAGGTACACAGTGTGGGGACACAGGAATCACACCTTATTCTTTCAGATGCCCAGAACTGGTTTAGGCTAAACTTTTGCCTCTAGGCTTTCTCTGCCTTTCTGCATAGAAATTCTCTCCATCCTAACTATGGGCACTGGGCATGATGCCCAGAGATTGGGTCCCCTTGCACCATTACAGAGTTGCTTCCAATCACTTTCTTTGTGTCCATCTGATAAACCTGGTATGAGTACTTTGCTTTGTGCTCTTAGGTGGGCAATCATTGTGTGTGTGTGTGTGTGTGTGTGTGTGTGTGTGTGTGTGTGTGTTTGGTACATGAATGCACACACTATTGTGTGTGGGAATGCTCAGAGAAAAAGACCCAAATGAGAGATTTCCTCAGGATCTCAGAAGTCTTCATTTTTGAAGCAAAAGACTGGTTGAACCAGGGCCCAGTTCTAGATTTAAAAAATAGCAATTTAAGTACACACTGGGGACATAACAGTTGCTTGGTT
This sequence comes from Lyroderma lyra, assembly GCA_004026885.1. Classification (NCBI taxonomy): domain Eukaryota; kingdom Metazoa; phylum Chordata; class Mammalia; order Chiroptera; family Megadermatidae; genus Lyroderma; species Lyroderma lyra. The sequence goes on along the minus strand of PVJL010015530.1, from coordinate 20,595 downwards.
CATCAGCCTGTGTACAATGGAATCATGGTAATGTTCTGTCATAGGGCTGTTAGAGAGAGTAATGATACACCACCTACTATGATGCCTTGGTCATAGTAATTACATGATCAATGTTACCTGACCTTAGTACTGTTTCTTTTAGTAAAAATCTGAATAAAACAGTAGGCTCAGGAAACAGCGAATTTCTATATGTGTGATTGTTTTATGAAGCACCAGGAACGTTTTGGAGCCATGAAACAAAATGCCCTTATGCTTTGAAAAAAAATTGTGTGCTTGCTTGCAATTGTGTGGTCTGGCTCTTTGACATGAAGCTAAAGATTGAATATGTGCACCTGTAAATGCTGTCATTAGCTTTTGTAAAAAATTCTGAGATAGATTCATGAGGGCGGACATACACTCACACTTCTTAGTGTCATTTTAATTCACAGTACAGTTCTGGACACCCCAAATGTTTGGGGAACCCAGTCAAAACTCAGGTGTCATGCCCTGACTGACCAGCACAGGCTGCACTGGGTTTGGGTTTCCAGGATCTTAGTTCTGGAGAGAAAAGGACAAGGAGTGCCTTGTCTTTGATTGAGAAGGAGGAGTTTAAAGGTGAACAAGGGCTCTGGTGGCTTTGATGATTCAGAAACATGTGGTACACCATAGGACACACAACTGATATAGCCACACCTTGTTCACCTGGATTTCCCGCCAAACATCAAGCCATCAAGATGCACAGGACTCACAACTTTTATCATAACTTGCCAATGCAGAGCAGAAACCATCAGTGCCTCAGGTCTTGCAGTCAGTTTAAGAAAACCCTCCCATTACCCGAGCAGGGTAAGCACCATGATCTTCAAGATTCGCTTCATTTTCCACATCTTCATGGTAGGTATTTGGGGGAGCGCCATATTCCCAGATGGGCCAGAGTGGTATGAGCTCTGGCAGCAAGCTCAAGGGGTTGTGGTTAAAGAGGGATAACGAGGAAAGAAGTTGTTGCATGTTCATGGCCAAAGTGGTGTGAGCCTCCTGCATTGCAAAAAGAGGTGTGTGCACTTGGATTTGGGGTGCTGCGTGTCTTTGGAGATCCTGGAATTTACCAATTCAAGTATCTGGCCCAGTCCTTTCTTTTCCTCTTTGTTCCAAAACAAACTTTGAATTTTGTAAACAAGTGGCTGTGCAAAGCTTTGGAAACCCAGATAGGCAACAATGGCGGCAACTGGCAGCATTTTGGGTTTCAAAGCATGTCCTGGAAGAGTTGGGAACCATATTACTTCATGGAGTTGGACTGTGGAGGGGAAACAAAGCAATAAAACTGAAGTCTGGGTGAGGACATTTACATCTTCAAAGGCATTAAATAAGAAGTTACATGTCCTGAGAGACTGGTTTGCATACTCTGAGACTTGGTCTTTATTTTCTGGTGTTTTTCTTCCTAGTTATACTTGAAGATAATTATACATTTTTATTTCAGAGAATCTTCCCCAACACACTTAAGTTGGTGATCGCTGCTAATGGTTTGCAGGCGTGCCTTTGCAAAATCTTTGCCATAGCAGAAACTGTGAACTTGAATAAAGCTAGCATGTCCTCCTTCCAACCACTCACTTGAGGTACATGCACAGCCTTGAATGACTTCACTTCACTCACCTCATGGGTTTTTAAAGAACCCACATTGGAAGCCTCTGGCAAAGAATTGGGGAGACAGGAGAAAAAGAATTTAGCTTTTGCTGGATTTGTGGTGTAGTGGGAATGTTCATAGCAATACTATGGTTTTCAAGTTGTGGGAACCAAGTCTTTCCAGAAAATGCAGCCAGACAAGAGAAAAAGAAATACAGGTAAGGCACCAGTGCAAACAGTAGCTATGGTTAATTAATTGTCTACACTTCTGCTGTGAGTTGTAGCTGGTTGTTTGTATAAAATTAATCTCATAATAATTTATAGTTCATGTCATTATTGTCAAGAAAAATTTTCTCGACTTTTGTGATTATTTGGGTTAGATATAAATGCATACTATTTATTTCTGATAGCAAAAGTTATAATTTTAGTGCCATTAGTTGTTTTGTTTTTAAAATTATATACTATGCATCAGCTTGTATAACATAAACATCATCTGTTCAAAATGATATGAAATGATTCTCTTCAAATTATTCTAGGATCAATGACTTCTTGTACTTTTCATAGAAAATCCAATATCTTCTTAATTTGTAAATACGGTCATGCTTTTCTTTTATGGAGGTGATAGTTATTGTATATTTTTATAGAAATAATCTGCATTGTATTTTTAATTAATTTTAAATATATAATATTTCATTTTTAGTGGATTTTCTCTCTTACTAATTTAATATTTCATGTTTCAGTGCATGTGCAATAAAATTGGCTAAATTATTTTATTTTAATGGAACTATACATTTACACATGTTACTTTATTACAGCTGTTCAGCAATAAGTATCTGAAACCATAAACTTGTTAATATTTTTTTAATTTTTTTAAGTTTTTTTAAATTCATTTTTATTGTTTGACTTATTGGGGTGACATCTGTTAGCAAGGATTACATAGGTTTCAGCATACAATTCTACAGTGCATTGTCAACTTGATGTATAATAAGTTTATTTGAAAAAATAATGCTATTTCTAAGAAGTCTTCCCTAAATAATAAACTACTCTTAAGTGAACATTAAAAGTGAAGATTTTCACATATGCATTACATATCACAGTAAAAAGTCAGAAACCATATAAAACATCACAGACAATCAGAAAATGATTTTTTTATCAATCAAATTTTATAACTCTAGGAAAATAAATCATTTCACAAAAAGCAACAGGACAAAATGTTTTGGTCACAGGAAGTACACTAGTCATTAGATGAGAGGTTCCACTTTGATCACCATGAAGTGTTTGTTTTTCTTTTCTTTTATTTTTTTAATATCTCAAGTACTTTATTTATTTTTTATTTTATTTTATTTTTTTTTATTGGGGAGACATCTGTTAGCAAGGATTCCATAGGTTCCAGGCATACAATTCTACAGTGCATTGTCAACTTGATGTATAATCAGTTCACCACCTAACTTTCTGCTGAGTCATTACTGGACACAAATTAAAATCAGAGTATGAAATTTTTCCATTAAACCCTTTTCAACTTTGCAGTGCAGAGCTCTCTCTCTCTCTCTCTCTCTCTCTCTCTTTCTTTCTCTCTCTCTCTCTCTACACACACACACACACACACACACACACACACACACATATGTATAATTTAAATAATTTAAAAAGTTATATTTTTAAAATCTGGTGCCATACAATAGTATATTATTTTCAGGTGTACAAAACAACATAGTAATTACACATTTAAATACCTCAAATAGTTGTCATCACAATGAGTCTAACAACCCATCAGTAACTATGCATGGTTATCACCGTATTATTGAAGATATTTTCTATGCTGTAATTTACATTCAGGTCAGATTTTGTTTTTCCATTTTAGGTACATTTTCAATAAAATATATATGAAGAGGTTGTCCTTCTTCATTTACTAAACTTAATCAAGCAACTTAGGGTTTCCAGTGCTTTATTTAAATCAGAAATGCTCAAATATCAGTGGGAAGTGTTATAAGAATAGTCATAGAAGTTATCAATAAAACTATTTTATTAACAACTAACCTATACACAGTGGACAATCCTTCAGTTTCCTTTATAAGAGAATTGTGGTAACTAATTCAAATGCACAATCAAACTAATCCTGTACAGTATATTGAAAGCTGGAGAAACCAAGGTTTTACAGGTTCACTAACTTGCCTAAGGCCACAGAGCTAGTAAAAAGTACAATAATATTTGAACCCATGGTCTTTGCTGAGAACATAACAGCTTCAGAATGGTTGCTTGAAAGCCAGTTACTGAAGCATCTCCATACACTTATAAAGCTTCTAGTAAATTTCATGTGTGCTGGTAATTTATTGCATTTACAAAAGGGTTTCATTTTATATTAATATTCAATTCATTGGAGATATTAATTTTTGAAACAACAAGACGAAAACCAATTCTAATGGAAACTAAAACAAAAATTAGTACGTCACTTCAAAAATTACATGAGCAGACAGAAAAGGGAACTTATTCTATGCTTACATTAAGAGTAAGATCCAGAATAAGTATAGGATCAGAGAGAGAAATAGATTACCAGGGGCTGGCCAGCAATCCCCCTTCTGGGGATCTACCCAAAAAATTTGAAAACCTTGTCTGCAAAGACTTATGTGCCCCAATGTTCATCACAGTGCTGTTCACAGTGGCCAAAACATGGAAACAACCAAAGTGCCCTGAGACAGATGACTGCATAAAGAAGCTTTGGTACATATACACAATGGAATCCTACTCAGCTATAAGAAAAGATGAAATATTGCCATTTGCAACAAAATGGATGGACCTGGAGATCATCATGCTTAGTGAAATAAGCCAGACTGAAAAAACAAAGAACTATATGATTTCATTCATATGTGGAATATGAAACTGAACACAACCAAGATAAAATAAATGAACAAACAAACAAATAACCCATGGACCCAACCAATAGTTTAATGTTTATTTGGGGTGTGTTAGGGAGGAGAAAGGGGAGGAGGTGGGAGAGGAGGGAGAGGAAGCTAAATTTAAAGTGATGGAAAGAGAAGTCACATTAGGTGGTGAACTTATTATACAACAAGTTGACTATGCACTCTAGAATTGTATGCCTGAAATCTATGTAATCCTTGCTAACAGATGTCACCCCAATAAGTCTAACAATAAAAATGAATTTAAAAAGAAATTTTACTATGATGAATTTAAAACCTTAATGTAAGAGATTATATAAATGTGCCTAAAATACATTAAAAACTAACAAAAAAATAAAAGACAATAAAAGGGATGTTCAGATGGGGGACAGCATTGAAGGTGTTGTACAGGAAACAGTATAGGAGGTCATTTTAGATTCTGCCACTGCTGTAGAAATACTGGGCACAGTAACATCCCCAGGTTTTCTTGAAACACCAGAGCTGGCACAAGTGACAGCTCATTTTCTAGGGGTCCTGAGTTTTTTGCCAGGCCCAAGTCCCTTTCAGGACCTCCTCCAGACACCTGCCTCCTCCCTGCTGCCCTAGGTCTGCAGGTGTATCTGATGGGGATTGACCTGCAGCTGGGGCAGCTGCTTGGGTTGGATACTCTTCAGGGTCTAAATGTACCTTTGATGTTGACCATCTGCTGACCCTGCAACAGGCTCCTCAGCAAACATAAGAGCAGAGTCTGGGCTGTGCTGTAATTCCTGAGCATTAACTACAGTGGGGATAAGAGCAAAATTGACCAGTGTCATTTCTTTCCAGGCACATTCAAAACCCAGGACCCCTGAACAAGACTCTAAGAAAACCCAGCTCTTCTAGGTGCAGGCCCAGATGACAGTCTGAGTCCTGTCTTTTCATCTGGCCAACTGTCACCTTCTGAGGTTTTATTTTTGTGTGAGGCACATTGCTGTCTCTGTAAGCTAATGTGCACCTTTCACAAGCTCTTCTCACCTTGCCTCCCTTAAATCCATTGGTTGAGCTGAGTCAGCAGAAGTTAAGCTTGGCAATCTAGGTCAAAGCCTCATGAAATGACCTGAAAGCAGACCTGGAAGTACATCTCAGGGAGTGGCCTGACTGATGTCTGGGCTGGTGGCCTAGCATTGCATCTCTTGGCCCTGGTTTAATGGCACCTCTATGGCAACACTAACTGAGGATCTGTGCTGGCACTTAGTGACATAACATGCATATGTCTCACATAGTGAAACATACAATGGGTGTTTATGTTGACTAGGTCATCACTGATGTCCTGTCTGGAGCTCTGCAGTGACATGGGACCAGCATCCTTTGTGGAAGCATTAAAGCCCTTCTGCCCACATGACCTTGAGCTTTCAGATCAGGCAAAGTCTGTGTTAGTACAGACCTCAACTTGGTAACATGATATTTCTTTGGAGGCCTTGAAATACACCCCAGTCCTAGTCACTGTGTTCTCCACATCACAGCAATCCACCCTTGACCTGTGCTGTGAAGTTGACCAGTTCCTCTTGACTACTGACCTCTCCTCAGCCAGCAATTCCTCAGGACATGACCTCCTTAGGTGAACACCATCACCACAACAAACACACACACACACTCACACACACACACACACACACACAGAGTGGATGTAAGGCTGTCAATGTGGGATCAGAGGGCTGGGTTGTCCTGGCCTTGACTGTTCTGGTTTTCCTTGTGTTACCTTTGACTTTCTCTGAAATATGATCAAAGGCTTCTGGAGTGAGATCTGAACAATATCTAAAGCAAGAGAAAGATTTCCAAATACACCCTTTTCTGATGTCACTACCACGGGGCCTGGAGACAAAAACAAAAACAAAAACACAAAACAAAAAAAAATTAGTGCATCAAATGATTTTAACCAAGTTTGGATTTAGCTGGACAAGTCTTTCTCCAGAGTGTGGCTACCTGGTTACCAGGGCAACAAATTTTGTTGGGCTCTATGATAAGGAAGTGAGGTCACTGCATGTGGTGCCCTACCTGAACTTCCTCCTAAGTCAAGGCCTTTCTGTGGCCACTCTGGGTTTGTGACTGCTCACTCTTTACTCCATGTGAAGTTCATAAACAGCTGAACCATCACAGCAAACCTCACATACCAGGAAGGCATGGGTGCTGCTAAGGCCCTAATTTTGAAAGTCTAGAATTGAGTTCAGACTTGGCACCTACTTCTCACTAGTGATGTGACACTGGACAAACATTTTATGTTAGTGCCTCCCTAGTCTTTAATCTGCACAGTGTTCTTTGTTCTAGCAGGTACTTCACAGGCTATTATTAGACTTAAATACAGCTTTAGTGCCTGGAACCCCTGGGCTGGTGTCAGAGGGGTTCAGACCCAGATGCAACAATGGGGCAATAATGGGAAAGCTGAGCAGAGCACTGAACGAACACAGCACCCATAGTTTTGATTTTCGCTGGCATCTAGTGATTTTCACTTACCCTCCTGCTTGTTTCCAAGGGTGTTTAAAATTAACTGAAATCCTGACATCATTTCTTGAGCATAGAAAGTTCTAGGATATCCATTTGTGTTTAGTTTCCAGTCCAAGCACCTTATCTTGGCCTATGTGCTGGGAAGTGTCACAGTGGCTCTCAGTGTGCCTACCTCCACATCAAATATTCTTGTGCTAGCCCCTACACTTGAAGCTGGACTGACATTTTGCCTAGGTTTTAAAGTATATAATAGAACAGGGCAAAATGATGGGTGTTATTTTTTTATACTAAAATATGGGAAGTTGATTATTATTCAGGCTCTCTCTGTCTCTCTGTATCTCCTGTTGTTTCTCTACTTCTCTCTGTCATTGTCTTTGTTTATTGGACCCTGACCCTCTCAGTGTTTATTTTTCTTTCTCTTTGCCTTACTGTTTCTTCTTTTATGTGTATCTCTCTGTCTCTTTTATCTCATGTCCTTTAAAGACAAGGTCAAATATTATAATCAGACCTATTAAGCTCCAATGCAATAAACTGACAAACAAACAAACAATAACAAAAGATTGCTTTCCACAGAAATAAAAGTGTTAGAGCCCTATTTGAGTTAATCCTGCCAGTCCATACATGATGTGAGAGATAGACCCCAGCTAGTACAAGCCTCAGTTGACAGTGAAGCAGAGCCTCCCAGGAGACATTGAGGCAAAGGCTCCTAGCTCTGCTGAGCCTAGTCACTCATTACAGGAACTGTGATGTGGTCAATGTTTGATGTGAATGATATGTGGAAGGGCTGGGGCCATTCCATATTCTATCAGCACATGTTTTACCCCAAGTCTAACATTGTTCTGCTTACCTCCCAGCTTTCTTTAGATATCCAGGCTCTTTCCAATCTTATTCTCTGGGAAAATTTATTTTTGCCTTTATTTTCCTACTTCTTTGAGCTCCCCAATATTGGCACATGGCTTTCTGACTTCTGCAGGGATGGCTCCTCTTGCTCTATGGTCACAGCACAAATGTTACCATGGAGGCCTTTCTGACACACTTTGGGTCAGTGGTTCTCTCTACAGAATTGGCTGTTTTCTCACAGAAATTTGCTGTTGTGATGTGTCCAGGTTTTGAGCTCTTGGAGGGCAGAATTCATGTGGGTACTTTGAGTCCTGTTTAGGGTGAGTGCAGCAGCCACCAAAGCTGAAAAATTTGTGAAAATGTCTCAGAATACACTCTGCTCTGTGAGCAGCTCACATTATAAATATGGATGCTAATAATGAATGGGGCATGTTGCTAAAGGGCAAGAACACCCAGAATGGCCCCTTGTGTTACTTGAACCTTGGGTCACTAAACATAGTGGTGAGAGATCACCCTCTGGTCTTCAACCCTGGTACTTTGGCTACAAAGAGGAAAACCTAAAATCAAAATACTCTCCTTTGGGGTTCTGAAGGCTTTTGGTACACCAGAGACCAGAGGGCAAAGGGCTGGGACTAAGGGCCCTAGGTGATTGTGAGAAACCCCAGGTGTGGCTCTCCCTTTCCTATTTTTCTGTACTGTATCACTGTGCCCAGTTTACTCATGAGGTCCCTCACCTGAACCCAGACAATTAATTCAGCCTCTTTTATTTGAGGACCCTAAGACTCCAACAAGGCTGGTCTGGTCTTTGGTTAATGGCTAGTGTTTCAGTGCTCTGTATCATTTCTGCGTGACCCAGGACTCTTAACCTACAAGATGCCCTCTGAAAATCCTGTAGGGAGTAGCAAACATTTGCCAGGGACTCGGATCACACTGGGTCATAATGGAGAACAAGTGAAAACAGAATTTCCTGCAGGCTGTGAGAATCTTGCTGTCACCAGGTTTTATTCACATTATCTTACAAAGAGGGAAGATGAAGGCTTCTGTCCTGAAGCCCATCCACACTTGCTGTGTCTGCTCCTAGTCAGTGCTTCACAGAATGGATACACAGAAACCAAACTTTGTTCTCCTTAGGTGTCTAGGAATGATGCTGGTTCAGGCTAATGCCTTGGAACTTGGCTCTTCAGCTCATCAGCCTGGAGACTCTCCCCTCCCTATCTATGGGCACTGGGCATGATGCCCAGAGATTGAGTGTCCCTGCACAATGTCAGAGCTGCCTCCTACCACTTTATGTAGTTCATCTGATAATCTCTTGAGTATTATTTGGATGCCCAGGTGGGCAGTCATTGCATGTGTGTGTTTGTGTGTGTGCTATGTGTGAAAACACAGCTTTGTGTATGAGGATGCTCAGAGAAAAAGACGCAACATGAGAAGGTGTCTCATGATATAAAAAATTCTTATTTTTGAGATAAACCCCATGGACTGTTTGAACCAGGGCCCATGGTCAGATCTGGAACAATGCCTTTGAAGTACACACTGGGAATGAAGCAAGGGCTTGGTTTGTCAGCTTGTAACAATGGAATGCTCTGTCATAGGGATATCAAAAGGAGTATCAATACACTACCTACTATGATTTATTGCTCATAGCAATCACATAATCAATGCTACCTGACATTAGTTCTTTTTCTTTTAGTAAAACTCTGAATAGGAAAGCAGGGTCAGGCACCAGCAGTGTCCTCAAGGGTTTAATGTGTGTGAGGGTTTCTTTTACAGAGAAAGGAAAGTTTTGGAGAAATTAAGAAAAATATTCTCATATTTAAAAAAAAATCTGATGTGCTTACTTTTAATTGTGGGGTCTGGGTCCTCGAAGTGAAGGCGAAGATGAAATATGTGCACCTATAGAGGCTGATATTAGCTGAGATTGATTTTTTAGGGCGTTAATATCCTCACACTTTTCAGTGTCACCTTAATTTCTTGCACAGTACTGGACACTCCAAACATTTGGGGAACCCAGTTAAAACTAAATTGTGGCTCTATGACTGACTAGCACAGGTCACACTGGGGCGGGGCGCCCAAGATCTTAACGCTGTGAGAGAGAAAGAAAGGGTTGTCTAGTCTTTGTTCAGGCGGGAAGAGTTTAAAGGCGAACAAGAACTCTGGGGACTGGTATGCTTCAGAAGCATGAGGCATGCCATAGGACACACAACGGATAGATCCTCAAGTCAGTTGAAAAAAACTTTCCCACTGCCTGAGCCTGGCTAAGCACCATGGTCTTCAAGACTTTCTTCATTCTCCACAACTTAATGCCAGGTATTTTTGGGGCATCATCTTCCCAGCATATGTATGAGCCCTGGCAGCCAGCTCTGGGGTCATGGCTGAAATGAGATAACCAGGAAAGAAGTCACCAAATGTGCGTGGCTTGAGTAAGTTGACCCTCCCAGATTGTGCAAAACGATGTGTGCACATGGTTTTGAGGTGCTGTGCTTCTTAGGAGAACCTGGAACTTATGAAACCCAATGGCTGACAGGGTCCTTTATTCTCCACCCAGCTCCAACACAAACTTTGAATTTTGTAAACAGGTGGCTGTGTAAAGCTTTCAAAACACATTTGGGCAATGATGGTGGTGACTTGAGGTGCCTTTTAGTGGGAGGGGGTAGTTCCTTGGCTGGGAATCAAACCCAGGCCACAGAATTGAGATCGCCGAAGCCTAGCCACTACACTACCAGGGAACTCCCCAGCTTTTTAATTTCTTAAGTGCACATTGGCAGAGTGGAAAGCCAGACTTCTTAAGCGGGTTGAACTTGGGAGGGGTAAAAGAGCAATGGAACTAAAATTCAGGTGAGGACATTCACATCTTAAAAGACTTTATGTAAGAGTTGCATGCCCTGGAAGGCTGGTTTGCATTTTCTGAGACTTGGTCTCTTGTCTCTGGTGTTTCTCTTCCTAGTTATACTAGGAATTCCTAGGTCAGAGACAGTGCCCCAACAAGCTAAAGTTGGTGATTACTGCTAGGGTTTTGCAGGTGTACCTTTGCAAAATGCTTGTCATGGCAAAAATTGTGAACTTGGCTGAAGCTGGTGTGCCTTCTTAAAACCACTCCCCCAATATATATATACACAGACTCAGAAGTCTTCACTTCATGCACTTTGTGGGTTTTTAAACAATGGACGTTGGTATCCTCTGGCAGAGGTTGGCGAGAGAGTAGAAAAAGAAATTAGCTTTTGCTGGGTTGGTGGCATGGGTGGAGATGGTCATAACAATGCTATGAGTTGCAAGTTGTTGGGACCTGGTTTTTCCAGAAAATGCACCCAGACAAAGGACAATGAAATACTAATAAGGCACTAGTGCAAACATTAGCTATGCTTACTTAATTGTCTACAATTCTGCCATGAATTACATCTGGTTGTTTGTATAAACATAAATCTCATAATAATTTATAGTCGATGTCATTACTGTAAATATAATTTTACTCTAATTTTCTGGTTATTTAGGTTATATATAAATACATACAAGTTATTTCTGGTAGCAATATTTATAATTTTAGTGCCATTAGTTTTTTTAATTATTAATATGCACCAGCTTGTATAACACACACATTATCTATTCAAAATAATCTGAAATGATTCTCCCTCAATTATTCTGTGCTCAATACCTTCTTATAGTTTTCACAGAAATATTAATATCTTCTTGAGTGTAAATATAATAACTTTTTGGAGGTGATAGTTATCATATATTTTATAGAAATAGTCTGTATTATTTTTTCAATTAATTCTCACTATAATATATTTCATTATGTAGTGCATTTTCTGTTTCATTAGTTTTATATCCCATGTTACAGTGCATGACAATAAAATTGGCTAAATTCTTTCATTTCAAAGAAACTATAATTTATACATACCACTTTGTCACAGTTGTTCACCGATAAGTATCTGAAACCATAAACAGGTTCATAGTATTTGAAAAAGTAATACTATTTTTAAGAAGTCATCCCAAAGTAATAAACCACTCCTGAGTGAACAACATTAGAAGTAGAGATGTTTTTAAACAGATTACATATTATAGTAAAAAGTCAGAAACCATGTAAAACATAATTGATAGAAAATGTGTGACATGATTTTTTATCAATTAAATTCTCTAACTCTAGGAAAACAAATTATTTCAGAAAGGGCATTAAGACAAAACTCTTTAGGCCCAGAAAGAACCCTAGTCATTAGATGAGAGATGCCAGTTTGATCATCACAAAGAGTTTGTATTTTTCAAGTTTACTCTCTGCTGAGTCATTCCTGAACATCGATGGGAGTCAGTTCACAAAAAGATTTTTATTAAAATTCCTTTTCAACTTTGCAGTGGTGATTATATATGTATTTGTATTTAAATATTATTCTTGAATATGTATTGCCATACAATTTTATACTACTTTCAGGTTTCCAAAACAACATAGCGATTATACGTTTATATACCTCACAAAGTGATCACCACAATAAGTCTAATAAGTCATCTGTCACTGTACAAACTTATCACAATATTATTGACAGTGTTCCCTATGTTGTACTTTACATCCCAGTCAGAGTTTTTGTTTTTGTTTTTGTTTTTCCATTATAGGTACATTTTAAATAAAATATACAAAAAGAGTGTGTCCTCTTTCATTTCCTAAACTTCACTGAATAGCTTTGCAGTCTGGTGCCTTATTTAAGGCAGAAATATGTGGAGATCAGTGGTAAGTGTTATAGAAATATTCATAGAAGTTGTAAGATTACTTTATTAGCAACTAAACAATGCCTTACATGCACTCTTTCAATTTCCTTCATATGAGAATTGTGGGACCGAGTTCAAATGCACAATCAAGGTAATGCCACTGAGCTAGTAAAAAGTACAATAATAATTGTACACATGTTCTTTGCTAGGAAGTTAACAACTTGAAAGTGGTTGCTTGACTTCCAATTAACACAGCATCTCTGTACATTTATCAGTCTTCTGCCAATCTCCACACGTGCTGGTAATTTAATGTATTTATAAAAGAGCATCTTTTTAAACATTTAATATTCAATTCATTTGGAATTTCAATTTCTAAAATAATAATAAACATTTAAAATAAAAACAATAAAAAAACTAATATGTCACTTCAAAAATTATATGGGCTGACAATAAAAGTGAACCTATTCTATTCTTCCATTAAGTGGAAAGATCCAGAATGAGTGTGGGATCAAAGAGAGGAATAGATTTTGGTTGCCAGGGCCTGGGAACAGAAGAAGCAGGGAGTGAAGAGTTTGGTGAGGAATTTTGATTTGGGAGATGAAATATTTTATAGCTTGATAGAGATGATGAGTGATCTAAATGTTTATGAATGTATACCTTATCTTGATAATTATTAAATATTACTATAATGAATTTAACACATTAATGTAAGAGATTATATCAATGTGGAAAAAGTATATTAAAGAACAAACAAACAATAAAAATGTAAGACAAAGAAAAAGGCATGTTCTGATGAAGAACAGGATTGAATATGTTGTACAGGAAACAGTGCAGGAGAGCATTCCAGATTCAGCCACCACTGCAGAAATGCTGGGCCCAGTGACATCCTCAGGTTTCCTGGAAACACCAGAGCTGGCACAGGTGACAGCTCATCTTCCAGGTTTGCTGAGTCCTTTGCCTAGACCCAGGTCTCTTCCAGGACCTGCTCCAGACACCTGCCCACCATCCCAGAGCTGCAGGTCTATCTGATAATGATAGATTTGCAGCTCCATCATGTAACCTCTGAAGGAGCTGCTTTGTGTGGACACAGCTCAGTGTCAGGATGTTCCTTTGACATTGACTGGCTCCTGACACTTGAACAGGATCCTTGGGAAACATAAGAGCAAGTTCTGAGTTCTGTTGTGATTCCTGAGCTTGAACTGCAGTGGGTAGAGGAGCAACAATAACCCACATCCTCTTTCCAGGTACATTCCAAACCCAGGACCCAGGACCGAGGCCCTCAGAAAAACTACCTCTTCTGAGTATAGGCCCAGGTGGCAATCTGGGTCCATTTTTTTCACCTGGCCCACTGCCAGCCTCTGAGGATTCTCTTTGCGTGTGTGATACCAAGCCATTCCTGTGGGCATACGTGCACTACCCACAGGCTCTTTTCACCTTGAGGTTTTACCTATCTAAGATCTAGGTCTTCAGGCTGGGTCAGCAGAAGTTAAGCTTGGTACTCCAGGTCAAGGCCTCATGACATGACCTGCAAGCACACCTGGAAGTTTACTCTGAGGTGTGGCCTGGCCAGTGTCTGGGCTGGTGGACTTGCCTGGCTATTTCTGGGCCTGATTTTAAAGATACCACCATGGAAATACCCACTGAGGTTCTGTGCTTTCCCTTGGTGGCATGATGCACTTTCCTGTCATGCAGAGAAACATAGAATGTGTGTCTCCATTGACTAGGTCGTCAATGGTGTTTCGTCTGAAGCTTTGCAGTGACAATGACCAGCAGCCAGTGTGGAGGCATCAGGGTCCTTCTACCCACCTGACCTTGAGCCTCCAGAAACGGCATAGGCTGTTTTAGCACAGACCTGAACTCAGTGACATGACATTATTTTGGACGGCTTAGAATAAATCCCAGGCAGAGGCACTTTGTCTTCCACATCCCAGCCAGGCAAACTTGACCTGGGGTGTGAACCTGACCAGCCCCTAAGCTACTGAGTCACACTTAGCCAGCTTCTGATCAGGGAATGCTCTCCTTAGGTGAACACCTCAACCTCCCTCAACCACGACACACACACCCATACACAAGGAGGAAATGTAAGGCTCTCAAGGTAAGCTCAGAAGACTGACCTTTCCTAGACTTGACCACCCGTAGCCTCCTTCTGATACTTTTGCCTTGCCCCCCAAATCACCAAAGGTGTCTGTAGTGAGACCTGAAAAAAATACCTGAATCAAAAGAGAGGGTTTCAACTACAAGCTTTCCTTAAGCCACTGTTGCGGGCCCTGGACACAGAACAAGTAAACATTTTACTACATCAAATGTCTCCAACCAAGTGAGCTGGGCAAGGACTTTTTTAGAATGTAACTGCCTGGTTACCAGGGTTGCAAGTTTTGTTGGATTCTGTGATCAGGAAGTGAGGTCACTCTTTTGGGTTTCCTACCTGGGCTTTCTCTTAAGACAAGGCTTTTCCAAGGCCTGTCTGGGTTGGTGACTGCTCACCCTTTACCCCATGCCAAGTGCATACACAGCTGCACCAACATGGCCAACCCCACACACCTGGAGGGTCTGGGTCCTAGCAAACCTGTAACATTGAGGATCCAGAGCTGAGTTAAGGACTGGCATTATTTTCTCAACAGTGATATGATTGTGGACAAACCTGTTTTGTTTTTTTTTTAGGCCATTCTTAATCTCCTATCTGCACAGTGTTGGTCTTTCTAGCTTTCATTTCGCAGGAGACTGACCCTCTTTCTTATGTTTCAACAGGGTTGAAATTAACTGAAATTCCAACATCATCTTCTTGGGCATAGAACATTACAGGGTCTTTCTTTATATTTAGTGCCAAGTCCAAGTACCTCATCTCGACCTATGTGCTGGGCAACCTCACAGTGGCTCCCAGTGTGCCTATCTCCACATCAAACATACCTGTGCCAGTCTCTCTCCTTGAAGTTGAATGGAATTTGTGACTGGAGTATAAAATATATTATAAAATAGGGCAAAATGATGGGTGTCATTTTTAACATTGAGTAATAAAAAGTTTATGACTGCTTGCTCCCTCTGTCTTTCTGTGTCTCCCTTTGTCTCTCTGTTTTTCTCTGTAATTTTCTCTGTCTCTAGGACCCTCTCTCTCTCTCTCTCTATATATATATATATCTATTTGTCTGGCTCACTGTTTATATTTCTGTGTGTCTCTGTCTCTTTGATTTCATGTTCACTAAGGGGAGAGTCACCTATTATAATCTGCCATATTAAGCCCAAGTGCAAAAAAACAAACAGAAGTTTGCCTTCAACAAAGAAAAAACACTGATATTCCCAATGGAGCTGAATCTTGCCAGGCTACTCATGATGTCACAGACAAACCCCACCAAGTGTGAGCTTCAGTTGACAGTGAAACACAGCCTCCCAGGTGACCTTGAGGCAGAGGCTACCAGCTCTGGGGAACCTGGAGCCTGATCATAGAGACTGAAATGTGGTCCATATTTATTTCCATAAGTGCTATGTGAGGGGACTGCAGTCACTTAGCAGAGAACCAGCATGTCCTTGCAGCCCAGCTCTGGCCCTGCACTCCTTACCTTCCAGCTCCCTTCAGCCACTGGGATTATTTTTAAACCTCTTCTCTGGACAAATGTATTGTATTTGTGGTTTAAGTTTCTGTCCCTTTGAGCTCCCCGACATTGGCACACTGTTTAGTGACTTCTGCAGACATGCCTCCTCTTACCCTCCGATCACAGCATTAATGACACCCTGGAGGCCTTTCAGACACATCTAGAATCTATGGTCCTCGCTCCAGCACTCACTGCTCTCTTTCACATGAATTAGCTCTCATGCTGCATCCATGTCTCTGTCTTGGCTGTCAGCTTTTGGTGGGTTAAGACAATGTGGGTACTCTCAGCTCTTCTTAGCTTAAGTGCAGCAGGCAACAAAGCTGAAAAAATTGTGACTATGCCTCAGAACTGCCTATAGTCTGTGAGAAGCTCTCATTGTAAAGATGGATGCTGATATTCTATGGTGCATGTTGTTCAGAGGCAAGAAACACCCAGAATGACCCTTTATGTTTCTTAATTCTTGGGCCATTGAGCACAGTGGAAATTTAGCTTGTGCTCTGGTGGTCAGCCCCAGTACTGTGGCCCCAGGCAGAAAATCCTGAAGTCAGAACACACTCGTGTGTCTGGTGTTTTCAATGCTGTTGATACACTTAGGACCAGGGAGCAAAGGGGCTTGGCCTACAGGATCCAGGAAAATGTGAGAAACCCCAGGAGCTGCTCTCACTTTTCTATCTCCACAGCTCTGGTGTGTCCAGTTCAGTCACAACACCTCTCACCCAACCTAGGTCATGACTCAACCCACTTCCAAATGAGGCCCTGAATATTTAACAAGGCTGGCCTTGTCCCTCATTGCTGGGCCAGTGTTCTGCCACATTTTTTTGCACGAACCAGGCCCATTAGCCTCCAACATGCCCTCTTCTCAGAAGGACCTCTGGGGAGTAAAAAACATTTTCCAGGGACACAGAACACACTGATTCTTGACAGAGAAGAAGTGAAAACATGCTGTTTTGCAGACTGTGAGGCTATTATTCTCACCACATCTTTGGACATTATCTTATAGAAGAGGAAGCTGAGGTCTTTTCCCCTGAACCTGTCCACAATGCATGTGTCTGATTCTAGTTAGAGCTGTACAGGAGACACAGAAACCACACTTTGTTATTTCTAGGTGCCCAGAAATGATGTTGGTTCAGGAAGACCCCTGAGCACTTGGCTTATCCTGCCCATTACCCTGGTGAATCCCCCCTCCCTTTTTATGGGCTCTGGGCATGATGCCCAGAAACTGGGTAAACCTGCATTATGACAGACCTTCCCCCCACCACTTTGGTCTTTCTGTATGATAACCTCTTAAGTGTGCATCTCCCTTTGTACCCTCATGTGGGCAAACAAACAAACAAAGAAACAAACAAACACAATGTGTATTTGGCAAATCTCAGAGAAAAAGACCCAACATCAATGGGTGCTTCAGAATCTCGGAAATACTCATTTCCAAATCAAACCCCATTTACAGGTTGAGCCAGGGCCCAAGGTCAAACCTAAGACATGGTCATTGAAGTACACACTGAGGATGTAGCAGTTGCTTGGTTAGTCAGTTTGGAATCATGGTAATGCTTTGCTGTAGGCCTGTTAAAAGAAGTAACAACACATTACCTATTATACTGCTACCTGACATTAGTATTATTTTTATTAATAAAAACCTGAATGGGACAGCAGGCTCAGACACCAGAAGTGTCCTCCAGGGTTTGATATGTGGGAGAGTTTTATGAACAGGCAGAAAAGTTTTGCATCAATAAAGGAAAATGTCCTCATGCTTAGAAAGAAATCTGTGTGCTTATTTACATTGGTGGGGTCTGGCTCTTTGAAGTGACATCTAAAATGTGACATATGCACGTATAGAGGCTGTCAGCAGCTCATGTATAGAAAGCTGACATCAATTTTTGAGGGCGAAGATACACTTACATTTTTTAGTGTTACCTTCGTTCCCACCAGAGTGTTGGACACACTCCAACCATTTGGGGAACCCAGTCAAAACTGAGGTGTCAGTTTCTGACTGATCAGTAGAGGCCACTCTGGGCCTGGGCTCCTGGAATCTTAGCACTGGAAAAGAAAACGACAAGGTGTGGCCTTTTCTCTGCTCTGAAGGGAAATGTTTGAAGGGTGACCAAGATTTCTGGAGACTTGGAAGTTTCAGAAACACGCTGAGTGTCATAAAACACAAAGCTGATAGAGCCACACAGCATTCGCCTGGCCTTGCCATCCAACATCAAGCTGTGTGGTACTCAAGGTTCTTAACACATTCTGCCAGCAAAGGAAGATCTTTTATTACCTCTTGTTATGCAGTCAGTCCCAGCTAAATTTTCTCCAGCCCAAGCCAGGCTGAGAAACATGGTCCTCAAGACTCACTCCATTCTCTAAATATTCATGGTAGGTATTTTGGGTTTCCATCTTCCCAGAGGTTCCTGGAGTGGTATGAACCATGGCAGCCTGTGCTGGGGTCCTGGCTGAAGAGGAACAACCAGGCAAGAAGTTGCTGTAGGTGGGCTGCTTCAGTAAGGTGAGTCTCCTGGATGGTGCAAACAGATGTTCACTCTTGGATTCATGTGGCTGCACCCCTTTGTAAATCCTGGTACTTACCTGGCCAAGTTTCTGAAAGGATCTTTCCTCCTCCAGCCTGCTCCAACACAAACAGTAAATTTTGTAAACAAGTGGCCATGCAATGCTTTCAAAACCTAGGTGGGCGACGACTGTGACTTGGGGTTTTTCTGGTCTGAGCATACCTTGGCAGAATGTGGGATCAGACTTTTTAATGGGGATGGACTTGGGAGGGGTGAAAGAGTGAACTGAAGTCTCAGTGAGGAAAGTCGCATCTTGAAATGCTTTAAGTAGGGGCTGCGTGCCCTGCCAGGCTGGTTTGCATTCTCTGACACTTGGTCTCTTTTTTCTGGAGTGTCCCCACCAAGATATAGTTGGAGATAATTTAGAATTTTTGTTCTAGGGAAGCTGCCACAAATTGCTTCAGTTAATGATAACTGCTAGGACTTTGCAGGTGTACATTTGTGAAATGCCTGCCATGGTAACAAACTGAATTTGGCTAAAGCTAGCATGCCCCTGTTTGACCCACTTTCCTGAAGCACTTACACAGCATTTGATCCTTTTCCTCAATGTGTGTCATGGATTTTTAAACCACAAACTTTGATGGCCTCTGACAGAAGTTTGGGAAAAGATGAAAAGGACAAATTAGTTTTTGCTGTGTTTGTGGCATTTGTGGGGATGGTTAAAACAATGTTATAGGTAAGAAATTGAAGGTAATCAGGTTTTCCAGAAAATTCAGCCAAACAAGGGACAACAAAATACAAATGAGGCACCAGTGCCAATGCTAACTGAATTGTCTACACTTCTGCCATAAATTGAAGCTGTTTGTTGGTATAAAAATAAATCTTATAATAATTTATGAAAATTTTCATTATTGTAAATAAAATTTCACTCTAAATTTGTGGTTATTTGTGATAGGTATAAATGCACACTAGTCACTTATGGTAACAGTAGTTGTAATTTTAGTGCTATCAGTTGTTTTGTTATTAAAATTATATGATATGTATCATATTGTATAACATTAACATTATCTGTTCAAAATGATCTTAAATTATTCTGGGCTCAATTTCTTGCAATTTTGATAGTAGAAACACCAATACCATCTTAGTCTTCAAATTTGGTGACACTTCTTTTCTGTAGATGATATTGTTGTTGTAAAATTTTATAGAAATAATCTATATTATATTTTTAATTATTTTTATGATACTATATTTGATTTTGTTATGGACTTTTTCTCTTCTTTGTTTAATATTTCATGTTACAGTGCATTTGAAGTGAAATTGGCTACTTTAATTTCAAAGGAACTGGTTTAAACATGCCACTTTTTAATAATTGTTCATTAATAAGTATCTGGAACCATGAATACTATAATATTACTTTATTTTTTATTTTTATTTTTATTTTTATTTTTTTTTTTATGAGAAAGACTTACTATTTATTTAATGACGTGTTTAGGTTTTTTTCAGCTGGCACTTCATAGATCCAGGCACAAGGTGGCACCTGGGCTAAACTCATTGCTGACAGCACTCCACATTCGTTGTCTCCCTTGACTTTTATGCTTGCCAGGAGGTTAAATTCGAAAAAAAAAAAAGTCCTTCTCTCATTTCCCAAGAGAAACAAATAAGAATCTGTTAAATTCTCAGAGGATTATGTTTCTTCTAGTCTAACAACCTACCACTGAAAGGATTTTAGTTATAGGAAATGGAGGGAGCTTAGAATAGTTTTTTTAAAAGTAGGAATCAGACTTAAGATTTTAGCCCTATTTTTATTTTTTTATTCATTTTTATTGTTAGACTTATTGGGGTGACATCTATTAGCAAGGATTACATAGGTTTCAGGCATACAATTCTACAGTGCATTGTCAACTTGATGTATAATAAGTTCACCACCTAATGTGACTTCTCTTTCCATCACCTTATATTTAGCTTCCCCCTCCTCTCCCACCCTCTCCCCTTTCTCCCCTCCCTAACCCACTC